>CAUYPK010171123.1:0-85026 GCA_963574355.1 Loris lydekkerianus
AAAGAAAGAAAGAAAGAAAGAAAGAAAGAAAGAAAGAAAGAAAGAAAGAAAGAAAGAAAGAAAGAAAGAAAGAAAGAAAGAAAGAAAGAAAGAAAGAAAAGTCAGTCAGTCAGTCCCAGGCCAAAAAATGGCCAAGGACCCCTAGGCTGGAGGGATGTTGAACTCTCCTATTTCAAAGCCCAGTACAAGCCCTTCTTTCCCTGCAGGGGGGGCCCTCCCGGACCTGTCCCCAGGCCTGTGCCTATGACGTGCCCTCTCCCTGAGCGCCCTCCCCTCAGGCTTTCTCCTGGTAGAGTCCTCCAGACCCTGGAGGTCCATTTCTACCCCAGCTCCCCTGAGGACCCCTTCCTGATCCCTCCTGCCAAACACGCTTAACCTTCAGTGATAATAGACTCATCCATCCTGTCAACAGCTGGTTCCGGTGCATCTGTGAGGGCAACCAGACAACAGGAACGCAGAGGGGACTGGGCCCCAAGCCCTGCCCCTTAGGAGCTCCACGGTCCAGAGTGGGAAACAGACACACAGCAACCCAAGGCAGGAGGGGCTGCCCAGGAGTGTGCACACGGGAAGGACTCAGGGAAGGGCATTCCCAGCAAAGGGAAAAGCAAGAGCAGAGAAAGCCGTGTTGAGGGGAGAGGCCTGCTGCGGGATCACGGGAGTTGCATGTGCTCCCATCGTCACATCTGCCTCACAGTGCTCGTTATGGGTCCTAGACACAGAGACCTGACGTTCCCAGCTCCACTTGGTGAAGATGGGCCTCACGGGATAAATGGGAGGAAGAGCCCATGGCAGGTGGGTGGCCACCACATAGGCCATTCCGTTTTTCTGAGGATTCCTGAGAAGCAATTTCGTGGCAAAGTCCCACAGGTCAGAGAGCTTTGAAAGTTAGTCCCCTGTACGGAGGCTAATAAGGCAGAGGTCACATGCTCTAATTACCCTGCCCAGATTCCTGGGAAGTGCAGCCCTGTTCCTGCTGAGATCCCAGTAAGAGGCTGGCTTAGTGTCATCAAATAGCATATGTTACAAGTAAATATCAGCAGTAAATGATTAATGCGTACCAGGAACGGAGTATCGATGCTATCATAAAGCACACAGCAATGCTGCAACTGTCAGAGGGCTCATGCCGGAAGAGTCAGGGCTCCGTGCCATATGTCACCCAGGAAGGACCAGGGGGCAGCCCAGGCTGCAGAGCTCCACCCAGCTCACCACATGGCACAGGGGACCTGATGTACGAAAGTAAGCGGGTCCTAGTGCCAGGTGCTGGTGTTTGAGTAACTCTGCTCCTGACCAGCTATGTGACCTCAGACAAGTTACTTAAATTCCACAAGCCTGTGTTTCCTCATTTGTAAGAGGGGTCACAATGACCCCAACTCCGGGCATGTTGTGAGGATAAAATGAGTTAATATTTAGTGCCCAGCATGCGGTATGAACTGAGAAACCATAGATGCTATAGCTGGTGCTGCCAGTGGTATCCGCCTGGGTCCTCTCCCCTCCCAGCAGGGCTGCTGTGGACTCACAGGACTGAAGGAACAAAACCGGAGAACTCAGGAGATCCGATCCCACTGCCAACCCAGAAGCTGAGCCTGACAGCTCATGGCACCACAGCAAAAGAGCGACAGGACACCTCCACCTGGAGTGGCAGGACCTTGATACCTGCTCCAACAAAGTACTTTGGGGATAGTCCAAAGCCCCCCAAGGAAATAGAGGGAGGAGACATTTAGAGTGCACCTGAAGAGGAAGACTAGGGCTCCAAAACTTCTCTGCATGAACTGCAGGCACAGGTCCTACCCTCACGGGGTCTATGCCCTGTCAGGAGGGCTACCCAGTGCAGGGGTGGGTGCCTTGGGGACACACAGCAGAAGCACCTCCTCAAGCCTGCACATCAGAGAGGGCAGGCAAAGGAAGGGGAAGCCTTCCAGGCCAAAGGGAGAGCCTGGACAAAGGTTGGAAGCCCAGGGAGGCACGAACTGAGGCCAGAGAGACAGAGGCCTGATCACACAGGGCCCCCTAAGCCTGTGGAGCCCCTGATGTGTTAATAGGAAGCCCTCGAAGAGTTAAGCACGGGAGTGACTGATCACATATGTCCTCTGGAAAGAGCTCTGTGACAGCAGCTTGGAGGAGGACAAGAGGACAGACTGCAGGCTGAGCAAAAGGCCGGGGGGCTCGTGCAGCAGAGGCCATATGCATAGTGACCACAGTCTGGAGAAGACTGCCAGCAGCAAAGTGGACAGTGACAGAACCTCGGGCTTCAGAATGGCCTATGGCTGTCTGGAATATAGGTCTGGAACACATCCCAGCCTACCTGCAATTAGCTGTGGCCACTGACTGGGTCCTGGCCAGTGAGATTTAGGTGGAAGGTATGTGTCCAGCTTCTAAGAAGTATCCCCAAAGAGGGAGAACATGCCCTTCTTTGTCCTGCCCTTCCACCTTCCCACCAGCTGGAAAGGTGGGTGTGATGGCTGGATCTAGTGCAGCCATATGGGATGATCCATTTGCTGTAATGGAAATTCTTGGGTGGGACCAGGTTAGGGAAGAGAAGATGAATAAGACTCCAGAGCCAAGTTAGCGATATCAGGAATTTCAAGAGAATGTGCTTAGCTTGAACCCCTTCCTCCCTCAATGTTCCTTATCCTTTCTAAGTCCATGGAAATAGCACAGCAGCACAGACAGAGAGATGACCTGGGAAGCAAAAGACAGGTTCTGTTTCTCCACCTGCTTTCTGTGCTTTATGTTAACATAACACAGGTAAAAGCATTCTGCAAATTAGAAAGCACTGTCCAATTAAAGGTAGGTATAGCTGAGGTACAATTAACAGACTGCTGGCAAAGGACTGGATGCCCCTGGGATGGAAATCTGCCCTCCCTGGCACTTAAGCTAAGACAAGTCTGGAATCCTCTCAAGAAATATTAATAACTACAGGCGATTGCACTAATGTACACAGCTATGATTTAACAATAAAAAAAATTTTTTTTAAAAAAACAAAAAAGAAAAAAAAAAAGAAATAAAGTTACCAAAGTTGGGTTCTATAAAAAAAAAAAGAAAAGAAAAAAAAAGAAATATTAATAACTGACGGGTGATTGTCTGCACGTGGAGAGCACAGCATCTCAAAAGTGGAGCCGAGTGGCCCTCCAAGGAGTGGACCCACTGCCCTGGCTGGCTATGCCTTCCCAGCAGCCCCCTGCAAGACTGCAGAAGGGCTCTGGAGCTATAGGTGTGAGCCTGCCCCACCCATAGCCAGTCCTGATCAGGGCCAGGGGAGGGCAGCCAGCATAGGCCCATTCAGAATCGGGACTCGCCCTGCTGTGGTAAAACTGGTGTCTGGACTAGCCACTGAGCAGCCTTCCTAGCCCAAGTGCCTGCTGTGGCAAGGGCCTCAGCCTCAGTTTCTTTATGGAGCCAGGCTCCAAAATCTCACCTGACTGGCTGGCACCCTGATTATCTACCTTGCTCCTCTCCTGGTGGTGCGCCCAAGCCCCCAGCTCACCACCCTCAGAGATACCTCTGCCATGCCTCCTCAATCAGAAGGATCCCCTGCTGCCCCCTCCAGCCTCACTTCTCACCACAGCCCTGGGAGCAGTGAGGGTCTGGTCGGAGCCACCGACCCACAGGCTCACACCCCCATGCCTCTGCATGGCTAGAATGACCTTATCCACTTTGTTCTGCCAGACAGACTCTCATTCTTCCAGGCACAAGGTGGCTCTCAATCATGACCTGGGCTCTACCTCTGTCAGAGCCCTCCTCACTTGCTCAGGTGCTACAATGCCCATTTGCAGGGGCCACTCCCTCCAGACAGCACATTCCTTAGACATAGGCCATGTCTGTCATCCCCCAGTGCCAGCTGGTCCTGCCCTAGAGCCTGGGACTCCAGAGGCTCTGGAGATGCTCGGTGTGTGTTGGGTGCTTGGCTGGAGGGATGGCCAAATGGATGAACGAGTAGAGAAGGGAAAAGGGATATCGGCTCAACGCCAGCCTAACCAAATCTGCTGGAGCCTGCATCTGGATCCTTGCTATCCCTCTGCGCTCCCCCCATGCAGCTGGCCTGGTTCCCACAGCCCAGTCCTGGCTTCCTGGCTCCCCTTCTGGCCTAGGGCAGACCCAGGATGGCCTGAGAAGTGACCACTCTGTCCAACCCTTCAGGCCCTTCTGAACAAACCCTGGCCAGGCTCTCTGAGGACAGCTGTGCCTGTAAAGAGCCAGGGCTGAAGGTTATCTAGAGGGCTTTGCCTGATCTGGCCTCACTCAGCCTCCCTGTCCTTCCTCCTTCCTACAATCTGTGCAGACCGAACGCCCCCAGTGGGAAACAACCAGGCTTCCTTCCCTGAGCCCCTGCAATGGGACCCTGGTGGGCCAGAGGCGTGGTGTCAAGTTAAGTGCCACCCTCCACTTTAAGGGCAGAATACCCCTCTGTCCTACACTCTCCAGACCCCTCAGATGGAGACCCAAAGAAGCTGCTTCTTGGCCAGGGACCTCCAGTGAGGTCTGGGGTTGTCTAGGAGAGAAGTGTATGGCCCTGCAGACTGTCACCCACCGGAATCCACTCTGTGAGTTCTTGGGGTTGACCAGGATGCAGTCCCAGGTGCGACCAGAAGTGCTGTGGAACAGAATCAGCTGCCCTTCCTCCCGAACCCGATCACTTGATGCGTAGTCAGCCACGGCCACCTCCTTCACCCGGAACGGGTTAGAGAACAAGTTGGTGACGCTACTGAGGGTATTGACCAGGCGGCCGAAGAACTGCATCTTCTGCGGGGCTGGTGCGGAGGCCCCACCGCCTTCCCCCTCAGTCTGGAAGAAAATGGGGTCTCTGGTCAGGTGGGCTCGGTCTCCCATGCCCACCTCACCACATGCAGCGCTTTCCTGCACAGACACCCAGGTTGCTCCCCACCAGCGCTGTCTCCTAGTCTGGGCCTGGCAGAACCTGAAAAGGAGAGGAAAGAAAGAGAAATGACATTGAGTGGGAGGTCAAGGGCGACAGAGCCCTCAGGCCAGGCTGGGCACCTAGAAGGCTGCACAGCCATTATGCACAGGTGACATTCCTGTCCACCCCCAACCCCATATTCCCAACAGAGACTCAGTTTCCTCATCTGTAGTGTGGAGTTGTGTTGATCAAAGGACACACCAGAGATTGGACACGTTATAAGCAGCCACACCCTGCGCAGATGGAAGAGCTCTCACACATAGGTATAGAGACCCTTTTTTTGGCACACAAAGCTTGGTGTGAGTCATTTCAATTCCGCAAGCAAAATCAATGTTCCCTCTCTACTAGAAACAGAAAGGTGACCAAGATCATAGCTTACTCTGTCTGAGGGAAGGGATGGTCAGCATTTGTTTAAACCCTCTGGTGCCTGTACCAGTTCTTGGTTTCACAAAGAACTCTGAGAGGGAAAAACAAAACGAGTTCCATGGAAATGAATGTCAACGTAAGGGCCTGGAAACATGCGTTTGGGTGGTAATTTTACATTGCATCTTCAGAGTTATAGTTTCAGGGTGGTGCCTGTGGCTCAAAGGAGTAGGGTGCCAGCCCCATATGCCGGAGGTGATGGGTTCAAACTCAGCCCCGGCCAAAACTGGAAAAAAATTAGAGTTATGGTTTCCACTATGGAAATTGTTTCTGGTTTTTTGTTTGTTATTTTGTTTTGTTTATGGGACAGACTCTCACTCTGTTGCCAGGCTAAAATGCCGTGGCATCATCTAGCTCACTGCAACGTTGAAACTCCTGGGCTCAAGTAATCCTCTGGCCTGTGCCTCCTGAGTAGCTGGGACTACAGGTGCTGGCCTCGATGCTTGGCTAATTTTTCTATTTTTAGTAGACGTGGGGTTCTCACTCATGCTTAGACTGGTCTTGAACTCCTGAGCTCAAGCAATCCCACCTGCCTTAGCCTCCCAGAGTGCTGGGATTACATGCGTGAGCCAACACACTCGGCCTGCTCCCATTTTAAATGATGTAATTAGATCTTGTTATTTCTTGGGTTCCCAGAAAGCACAGTGTCTTCCTGGGGCACTGCCACCAAAGCAGGCAACAACCAGTTGAGGATGTCTCTGTGCCAGGACATCACGTGACAAATGAGCATGTGAAGTAGGGCATGGTGGCTCACACCTATAATCCCAGCACTCTGGGAGGCTGAGTGGGAGGACTGCTGGAGATCTGAGCAAGAGTGAGAACCCATCTCTACTAAAAGTAGAAAAATTAGCCAGGCATAGTGGCACATGCTTATAGTCCCAGCTACTAGGAGGCTGAGGCAAGAGGATTACTTGAGCCCAGAAGTTCAAGGTTGCAGTCAGCTATGATGACACCACTACACTCTACCTGGGATAACAGAGAGAGACTCTCAGACACTGAGGACTAAGTACATAGACACCCTGGGGGATAGTGGACCTCTGAGTGGACATTAGTTCACAGCTTCGTTGTGCCCTGAGTAGAGGATCAACCTTGAGGTTAGAAGGCAGACAAAACAAGAGACATACAAAGAGTCATCGAGCAAGTGAATAAGGGTCAATCATAATAATTACATCAGGAGATGTTTACTGACCACTTATTATGTAGAAGGCCCTGAGCTAAGCACTTAATGTGACTGTCTCATTTGATCTCACAAACCACCCAAGGCACTGGAGCACAGGGCATATCTAAGAGCCAGACCACATTCAAATCCCAGGTTTGCCACCTCCCAGCTGTGTGACCTTGGGCAAGTTACTTAACCTCTTTGTGCCTCAGTTTCCTCATCTGTAACATGGGGACCATAACAGATGGCAGATAGCAAATGTTGAATAAACATTAGCTTTCTTTACTTTGATCACCTCCCACCCATTATAGATAAAGAGACCAAGGCTTAGAAAACCTGACTGCAGAATTCTGAAGACTTTCTGAAGCTTTGCAATGCCCTTCATTTTATGATTAGTAGTAAGATGAGTGTGAGATGTAGTTTCGCCTTTAAAATGAGGACAATATTCATCTCCCATGTAGTACGAGAATTGAATGGGAACATTTGTGAGAATGCTTGGACCTGTGCTGAGCTTCTTTCTTTCTTCTGTACTTGGGGACTTTAAGGACAGAGAAGCTCAGATACCTGTGCCCTTCTTCTTAGTCAGGGAAGAAAGGAGAGCCCAAGGAAGGCATGGGAATTGGTCCCAGGAAAAGAACTCTCCAGAGCGGAAGACCCAGTACACACATCAGTGTTATTGCCACAGGCCTTGTTATGACACAGAAATGGAAGCAATTTCGAAATTCAACATTATAAGAATAGTAAATTATGATACATATACCCCAGAGACACCGTGTGGTCATTAAAAGTAATGATTGTAAAGAGTTGAACAACTCAGGCAGAGCTCGCGCTGTCCTGCTACAAGGCTCAGTGACATCTCCCAGTGACACGTCCATCTGGAACGCCTTTCTCTCCTCTCCTGCCTGAGAAAGCTCTGAGTCTTCTTCAAATCCAAGCTTGGTTCTAACACCTTCCTTAAAATGTCCTTGGTAGACTGTCCCCAGCCCTGGGTGCTGTTCCTCCCTATAAACACAGCTCCACTTTACACCCCAGTGGGTTACAGCGCCTCCCACCCCTGCCAGACTGAGCTTAATAATCACAGTGCCTCCCACCCCTGCCAGACAGAGCTTAATAATCACAGTGCCCAGCCTCCCCTGCCTCTTTCTGTGCTCTGGCGCTACTCTGAGAGTTGTACAAAGATGGATTCATCACTTCATCTGTACAACCACCCTTATGAAATGGTCACCACTATTATCCTCATTTCACATGAGAAAACCAAGGAATAGGGAAGTAAAGTAAGGTATGCAGGATCAGACAGCTGCTGGCAGGTGGAGGGGTGAGGGCTGGGGCCCAGATGTGCTAGCTCCAGAGTCTGAGCATTTTTGTTTTGTTTTGTTTTTTTGAGACAAAGCCTCAAGCTGTCACCCTGGGTAGAGTGCCGTGGCATCACAGATCACAGCAAACTCCAACTCTTGGGCTCTCTCCTGCCGCTGCCTGGGATTACAGGCACCTGCCACAACACCTGGCTGTTTTTTGGTTGCAGCCATCATTGTTGTTTGGCGGGCCCGGCTGGATTCGAACCGGTCAGCTCAGGTGTATGTGGCCGGCGCCTTAGCCACTTGAGCCACAGGCCCTGAGCCTTTATTTATTTATTTATTTTGCAGTTTTTGGCTGGGGCCGGGTTTGAACCCGCCACCTCCAGTATATGGGGCCAGTGCCCTACTCCTTTGAGGCACAGGCGCCACCCCCCCGAGTCTGAGCTTCTTAAGTGCAACTGCTTTCATCTCTGCACACTTACCCCTAGCCCACAGCTTGGTTCATAGGAAGTTTGTTAAAACAGAATTTAACTAAGTAAATATGATACACGGGGGTGGGGGGGCGGATAAAGACCAATTGAAAACATATCAAAATACTGAGTAGATGGCATACTGGGTTTATGGCAATTTTTTTTCTTTTTCCTGTTTTCCAAGTGGTATATAAGGTAACTATAAGTTTCAAAGACAGTGGCACTACAGGCTGTGCCCTGGGGGCCTGCAGTCAGGAAGATGGAGGCCCAGGGGGTAAGGCCTAGACTGGAAAAGCATCAGAGGCTTCCGGAGGGAGGGCAGGCACCGGCTGGGCAATCCGGAGCAGCCAGCACCCAGAAGCCTCAGGTAAAAAGAGGGAGTGACTGTGGGGCGCAGCAGGAAGATCCCTCACCCCCTTCTTCAGTGTCCCAGCCTAGGTCCCCAGCACATCTACTGCAGCGTGGCCACTGAAAGGGCAGACATGGCTGCCTTCCAACCTTCCAGAGTGGGTGTGAGGATGAAACTACACAACGCAGGGAAGGTGTCTGGGCACACAAACAGTGGCCACTATTAGCACTCGGTGGAAGAAAGGAAATTAAAACCACTGGGCCACATCCTGGAACACTCACAGCATTGCCAACCAGGAAGGCAGCGAGTGGGCAGACAGCGCTCACATGTGCTCCCTCTATCCTACGCCACCCCAGGCCCCAGAGCCCAGGCTCTTCCTGCCACAGCCGCAGGAGGGGGACACTGGGCAGAGCCCCAGCCCTGTCACACGCCTCCCCTCTGCCCTCCCTCCCTCTCACTCTCACAGCCTCCCACACCTTGGCCATCCGATAGGGTTAACACTTGCCTTTACCCACTGACCACTGGCCCCTGGCACTCTTCACCTGGGTTTGCTCCCTGCTTGCTACTGGCAGCCCAGGACATCTGGCTCAACTGACACAGACCCCACCCCCACTGCATCAGCAGACAAACCCCAAGACCTTTGGTGGTGAGGGATGACAGTGACAACTCTGCCTGTCTATGGCAGGCAACTTGCATATGCCAGTTTTGTCTCCTCTAGACTGAGACCAGATATTTTTGGCCTTTCTCCTTATTTCTCTGCTCATTGGCCTCTGTCAAAGGCCCACCTCCCTAGCCTGCTCAGTTCATGCAGGGGAGACTTACTGAGCCTCCCGCAGGGGAGCTAGAGGCAGGAAAAAAAAAAAAAAAAAAAAAACATGTATTACTAGCCCCATTTCAGAGACAAAGAAACAAGCCCAGAGAGGCCTAAAACTATGCGTGTTCAAGGGGTAAATTACAGTGGGACATGCTGATGTTAACAACAACAAAAAATTAACTAACAAAAAACCCTTCTGGGAAATTAAAAACACTGGGCTATGTGCTGGAACACTTCCTCACAGCACAGCCAGCCAGGAAGCTAAATTCTGTTTTAACAAACTTTCTATGAGCAACTGGGGTGGGACAGTGCCCAGGTGTGCTTCCTGTCCCTGGGACCAGAGTGGGATTAGAAGCAACAGGCACAGTTCCATAGAAGTGGCCTCCTGGGTTCACAAAGTGAATAGTCATGGAGGCAGCACCCCAAGCCTCAACAAATGCACAGTCCCCAGGGAAGGACTGCTGGAGGAGATGCCTCTTGAGCTGGACTTTGAAGGAAGAACAGGAGTTTGTTTACCAAGAAGCCACGTTCAAGAAGCACAGCAAGGGTTGAGAGCCCCTGGCAGGTGGTCCAGGAGAGTCCGTCCCAAACATCTTGTTCCCAGACTACAAATTCTCTCAATGACCCTGGGCAGGGCTTAGGCAAGACAACAACTGTCCCTGTCCTCAGGCGCTTGCTCACTGGCCAAAGTGGCCAGGCTGGGGCAGCCCGCCCCTTCCCCTTTGAAAAATGCTTTTCTGGGTGGTGCCTGTGGCTCAGGGAGTAGGGCGACAGCCCCATACACCAAGGGTGGTGGGTTCAAACTGGCCCCTGGCCAAACTGCAACAAAAAAATAGCCAGGGGTGGTGCCTGTGGCTCAAAGGAGTAGTGCTCAAGCCCCAAATGCCGGAGATAGCAGATTCAAACCCAGACCCGGCCAAAAACTGCAAAAAAAAAGCTGGGCATCGTGGAGGGCACCTGTAGTCCCAGCTGCTCGGGAGGCGGAGGCAAGAGAATCGCCTAAGCCCAGGAGCTGGAGGTTGCCGTGAGCAGCGACAACACGGCGTTCTACCAAGGGTAACAAAGTGAGCCTCTGTCTCTTAAAAAAAAAAAGAAAGAAAGAAAACTACTTTTCCAAAGTGACAGGGACCTGCGCTTTTGTCCTCCCTGATTCCTGCTGGAGCTTTCACTCATCCTTCAGGGCCCAGCTGCCCCTCTGAATGCTCAGAGCATGGGATCTGTCCTTCCTGTGCCCCCCAACACCCACTGGCCCACCCTCTACCCCTTTCTGAACATACACACCATGAGGGCCAGGCCCATGCCCAAGCCAGCCTCACCATCCTCCATGCCCACCACAGGACACAGATCAAATCACTTCTCACCCTGCCCAGGGGCTCCCCATCACAGGCTAGCCCCCACCCCGACTCCAGCCATCCCACACCATCAATCCTCCCAGGACACATCCCACTCCTATTGTGTTGTGCCTCTGTGTGCCTGCACGAACACACCCTCAGACCCATCTTCCCACGTTCTCAACCTGCCTCAGAGTATACACTCAATAAGGGATGTTTAGACGGATGAATAAATCCCATCTTGTCCTTCAAGACTTGGTTCCTGTGCCATCTCCTCCAAAAGTCATGCCTACCCCTACCCTCCTTCCTCTCAGCCCTGGTGTGCATGCCCCTTCTCCTCAGCACCCCACACCACCCCACATGCACCCCAGGAGCACCAGCCCTGTGAGAATGATGGCTCATCTGCGCCTTGGCTTGTCCACCTCCCCATCAGGTTTGTTTCTCCAAGCACCTCGCACACTGTTCCTCACTCACCATACCTGTTTAGGAAGTGTTTGCTGAATGAATGAGAACAAAGGAATGAATGAACCAACAGGGCCCACAGGGCCTGGTACCTCTGGGCATCCTCCACCCCCAACATACACCTCATTCCCTTGAAGGTAATAATGGTGACCACATATCCTATATACCCCCACCCACCCTGAGCCGCCAGGCACTGCTCCATAACAGAACCTTGAATTGTCACGCTCAAACCCAACCAGCCCTAACTGCTCTCACCCAGCATGTGCTGTGCTTCAGAACTGGCGCTGTGTGCTGGGACTGGTCCCTCCCCAGGTTCTGGCCTAGGAAACTCAGCTCTATATGCCACAGGGTGCTTAAGCTGAGCTCATGCCTATTCCAAACAGGAAAAACTCTTCAAGCCTTCTGCTTCCTTCTGGACCAAGCTGAGGTCAGAGAAGCAGGACGGCTGCCCAGGAGGTGCGTGACAGGATCCCACAGGCAACAAGCCAGGAAGTAGACCTCACGGGACCAACCACACAGAACTGCCTGAGGTGGAACTCAGGCCTCATGAGCCCAGGCTGCTGACGACAGGATGTCCCATGATTGGAACAACTGCTGGACAGTACTGGCATCAGGACAGTGACACCCTCCTGAGCAACCCACACCTCCTCCCACCCCATCATGACAGAATGGGCTGAGAATGTGGGATCTGATCAGAGCACCAAGCCTGCTGAAACTTCCTTCCTGTAGCCCTGACTGCCCACACCGCACATCACGAGAGCAGGCCACCACGCTGGCCTTAGCCTGTCACAAGGCCACCACACTTCATGGCTGGCAAATGGGTTTTCATGCCTGTTAGCTGCCTCCAAGCTCACAAGAAATAGAGGAGGTGTGATCGTCATCCCTGTTCAGCATACGGAGAAATCAAGGCCCACAGAGAGGAAGCAGAGATCCAGTCTGGGGGCTTGACACATGCCTTCTTCCTCTGACTCTCAAACAGCACTGGGCAAAGGGCCTGCGCCCAATTTGTATGTGAGCAAAGACTGGATAAAAGTAAGGGTCATGTCAGATGGCACTGTTAGCTCATTCTGACCCCAGCTCCCTCCAAACTCTTTCCTAAGCAAGTGAGGAATAGGAAATGTTCTGCTCCCATCACCTGTCACCCGACAGTACTGCTACCTTCATCCAGCACCCACTGAGCACCAGATGGCCCACCAGTGTTTAAGGTGAATTACCACATTTAATCCTCAAAACACCTGGAGAAGGGACTGTTCCACCCATATTACACACAGGAAACTGGGCCACAAAGTTATATAATTTGCCAGGATCTGAACCCAATTAAAGGGAATCCAGTGCACCAGTTCTTAATCCTCAAACTGCCTTCAGAAGAAGTCTGAATGGAAAGAGGCTGAGTGAGGCTTGATTTTCAGTGTCTTGTGCTACAAAAACCAAGGCCCCCATCTCAAAATGTGCTGCTATTCACATGAGCCAGAGCAAAATGTTCTTTGACAAATCTCTTTCATTCACTCTGCTTGGTTGGACCATGGCTAGAAGTAAATTGCCCCCAGAACTGTTGCTGGAGTTCCCAAGGACATGAGGCATGGGTAACTGGGAGATTTGGGGGCCGGTAGCATAAAACTGGGGTGGCCCATTTTATGATTCACTCCACAGTATTTGCTGAGGACCTACTTCAGCAGGCATTGTTCTAACTACTGAGGATACAATAGTGAATAAAACAGACAAAATGCCTGCCCTCCTGGAATTTATAATTTAGAGAACACTATAAATAATAAAGAAGATAGACTACCCACACACACACACACATGCACACATACAAAGATTTTAGATGCTAATTAACTTCAGAGGAGAAATACCAGCTAGAGAAGGGGCTAAGAAGAAGTGGAGAGTGAAATTTTAGAATGGTTGACCAGGGTAGTCCTCACCAAGAACTTGATCTTAAATACCTGAAGTAAGAGAGGTCAAAAGTCATATGAATATCTAGGTGAAGAGACTTCTAGGCAGAGGAAAGTGCAAGTGCAAAGGCCCTGGGGCTGGAGCATGCCTGCAGAGTTCCAGGAACAGACACATACAATGAGAAGAAAAGCCATTGCAGAACTTGGAGCAAAGAGACAACATTTTAGCAAGATCAGTCTGGCTGGATGTGAAGTGAGACAAAGAGGGGCATTAGGAATAATTTCACAGCTTTGGCCTGAATGAATGATAAATACTGCCATCTCCTAAGATGGGAAAGAGAATGGAAGAGGCAGGTTCCGGTGCAGGGTGGAGTAAGGGATGGAAGGATGACTATCATGAGGTCAGCTCTAAATACTGTAAATCTGGCTTGGCACCTGTAGCTCAGCGGCTAGGACGTCAGCCAAATACACTGGAGCTGGCAGATTTGAATCCAGCCCGGGCCTGCCAAACAACAATGAAAACTACAACCAAAAAAAAAAAAAAAAAAAAAAAATAGCTGGGTGCTGTGGTGAGCGCCTGTAGTTCCAGCTACTTGGGAGGCTGAGGCAAGAGAATCACTTAAGCCTAAGAGTTTGAGGTTGCTGTGAACTGTGACGCCATACCACTCTACCAAGGGTGACAAAGTAAGACTCTTTCTCCAAAAATAAATAAATAAATAAATAAATAAATAAATATTTTAAATCTGAAATGCCTGTGAGTTTGAGGTACTAAATGAAGAAACAGATATCTGAGTCTATCATTCAGGGAAAGGTCTGAACTGGACTGGGGATATAAACTTCAGTGCTTCAGAGTAGAGATGGTACTTGAAGCTATGAGGTCACCAGAAAATGAAGATGGACAAAAACAAGAAGAGGCATTTCAGGCATGGCTCTATGAACATTCACTATGAAAAACACAGAACATGTTCTCCCAAGGAGCCGCCCTCAACAAAGTGAAGCTCATAATCCATCCTTCACTACAGCCTCTCACCTACCCACTCTCCCACAACACACACCCAATGCATGCGTGCAGACACCACAAACACACACACAAACACACAGGCAGCATTTAAATTCTTCTTTCTCCACTTGGTGATGTCATTCTGCTGAGTGAGAAGAAAATTCCCTTTTGGGAATACTGTTGTGCAACAAGACAGTAACCTATGGAAGGGAGAAAAACTGCCCCGGGCACTGAGACAACAGCAGCAAACCTTACACAGCAGGGGGATCACATGGGCTCTGTGTATTTGGATTCCAGCTCCAATCTCATCAGTGTGATCTCAGACAACTCATATGCCTGCTCTTCCTCATGTTCAATGGGAACGACATTGGCTGCATCAAGGGTAGCCTAGAACATGAGGACGGTCATTTGACGTTCATTGTATAAATGACTGAATGAATGGTAAAGATAACATATATAAAGGGCCTGGCTCATATAGAGTGTGATCAATAACCACTGCCACATGATAAATGAAAGACAATGCACCTCCTATTTATCTTTCTCTCCTTCTCATCTCATTCTCTTTCCCTTCCTATTCCTTTGCCATCCTGTCTATGACACAACAGCAAAATCCGGCATTTGTACAGGGTCACATTGGTTACAAAGGTTTAACTTTTACATTTTCTCACTCAAATTTTGGAACTCATGGCAGCCTTATGGCAAGAAATATACTCCCCCTGTCACAGATGAGGAAACTGAGACTTGGACAGAAAATACCCTTGGACAAAAAAATTCCTCCAGGAATATTTTAAGGCAGAAACAATAATAAAAACACTGCATTCAGATTCAGCGCCTGTAGCGCAGTGGTTATGGCACTAGCCACATACACCAAGGGTGGGGGGTTCAAACCAAGTCCGGGCCTGCTAAACAACAATGACAACTGCAACAAAAAAACAGCGGGGCATTGTAGTCTCAGCTATTTGGGAGGCTGAGACAAGAGAATCGCTTAAGCCCAAGAGTTGGAGGTTGCTGTGAGCTGTGATGTCAGCACACTCTACCAGGGCAGCATAGTGAGACTCTGTCTCAAAAAAAAAAAAAAAAAAAGAAAGAAAGAAAGTAAACACTGCTTTAAGCACAGGGGTGGAGTGTCAATGTTGCCAAACCAAACCTGCCTGACATCCTGTTGGGCAGGCCGGAGGCAGGTGAGGGAAATACCCAGAAGCTCAAGGGAAGGGAAGGTATTTGTTTGCGGTCATGTGAGTAGCCCATTAAAAATATGGGCGCAGATCCCTAAGCTCTGTGCCTTCCCTGTCCCACACCCATAAGCTTGCCCTCAGCCAAGTCACACGGTCACCCAGGTCACATACTCCCTGTCACCAGCTTCCAGGTCATCTGTGGAAGTAAGAGGATTGGAGGTTGGGAAACTCTGGGAAGACATGTGAGGAACAGGTCTAGATGAAATCTAGAGGCACTTGAGAGAGGAGCAGGGGAACACAGGAGCCACAAAAGGAGGAATGCAGAGAGATGGAGGTGAAGTGAGAGATCAAGCAGGAACACACTTGAGGCGGAAAAAAAGGAGCACTTCGAAGAGCACAGGAAAGAAGCCGGGGGGGGGGGGGGAACTAGTGGACCCCAGAGTGAAAGTTGTTGGGGTGCTGAGAGGCACCGTTTAGAGAAGGGGAAATGGGGTCGACTCACGAAATTAGGGATAATGAAGGAAACACACGGAGGAGACGGGATTAGGTGAGAAGGGACCCGAGGTCGAAGCCGAAAGCGGTCACGGGTTGGGAGTTGGGGATGTCGGGGAGGATCAAAGGATGGAAACTGGAGGTAAGCAGGGGGTCGCACAGAATCAACGGAAGACATGTCGCAGAATCGGAGGCACAAGAAAGGTCCAAATTAGGATCCGGTGGAGATGTTGGAGTCTGGGGCGCCTAGGAGGTTTGGGAAGGGACCCCCAGGTCCCATGCCCGCTGCGAGGTCACTCACCTCGGCTTACTCAGCACTTCTACTTCCTCCTACTTCCGCAAACAAACGAGCCCCGCGCCACGTGACGGGCTGGCCGGAGCTTTCCGCCAATCACTAGAGGCCTTCCCCCAGGCCCCGCCCCCGCGCCCCGAGCCCTGTGTGCGAGGGAGGGCGCTGGGCGGGGCTCCGCCATCTTTTATAACTGCCCAATAGAAGAAGCTTCCAGAGCCGCGGGGTGACGGGCTTTGGCGGGAGCCAATCCTCGGGACCGGGCGCGGCCATGCGCGTGCTGGGCGGAAGGTTCCCCGAACGGCTCCTTGGCAGACATGTTGGTGAGGGGCAGGAGTCTCACCTGTGTTCGTTTTCTGCCTACTAAAGCGGCCAGAGGCTTGGAGTGTGAACTTAACTATTAATGACTGTTCCTAAAGGAAAAAATTAAGCCAACAAAGGGAGGAACTTTCTTTGATTTTGCTAGATACCCTCTAGGGTTGCCTGATGTGGCAAATAAAAATGTGGGATGTCCAGTTAATTTTGAATTTCAGGTAATCAACCAATAAATTTTTAGTGTAAGTAAATTATGCTAGGTAAAGACAGTGATTAAAAAAAAATTATTCGTTGTCGTGTGGCAATTTGACTCCAAGCCAATCTCAAAAAATATCTTTGTACTTTTAGTAGGAACTTGGGTAAGTGATTTCTGTGAACCTCAGACCCTTTGTCAGAAAAGTGGACATATTGATACCTCACAGGGTTGTTGTGACCAAAGGTAAATAGTCCCCATGCCTGCACATAGTGGGATTTCAATAAATGACAGTTAATAATGTCGATAATGAAGGAACTGTTCCCTTAAACCGAGATTTAAAATATGCTCAAGAATTCAGCTTGCAGCTGAGAGAAAGAAATGAATGATAGGAAGAAACTTCAAGACCAAAGTGTAACAAAGGCAGTAATGTTTATGTTGACACTTGGGTGCAAGTGGGTTAAGGCCTAAAGCAGGCCACATGAGGCAGTGTGAATTGTATTTGTTCCCATTTTTTTTTTTATTTCAAAATAAGATATGTGCAATGTGCATAGGAATTCGTTCATAGTTTTTTTTTTAAAAAAACTATAGTCCAGCCCTCCAACAGTCTCAGGGACAGTGAATTGGCCCCCCTCTTTAAAAAGTTTGAGGACACCTGGCCCTAAAGAATGCTAGCAGGGTTTAGGGAGAGAAAAAGGTCTTTTATAGTTGGCTGAGGGGCAGCTGGTTTCTGTCAATGACCACCAAACTGTTTTTCTCAATCAGGCCATCCAAGATGTTATCTTATTATCAGGACTCTGTGCCCTTATCAGGGTGTCAGAGGCTTACAGGGTTAGTGTATTTCTCACAGGTCTGTAATTGGGCTGGTGCAAGGACATGAGTCAGCTGCATGTCTCTTATCTGAGTTATGATCACCTGTAACAGAGTCTCACAGAATGGCTTTTCAGTTCAAGATGGGGTTAGCTTGGCCAACCTAACAATGAAGATTCGGACTTTTCTTTTTTTTTTTTTCTTTTCTTTTTTTTTTTTTTTTTTTGCAGTTTTGGCCGGGGCTGGGTTTGAACCCACCACCTCCAACATATGGGGCTGGCGCCTTACTCCGTTGAGCTACAGGTGCCACCCAAGATTCGGACTTTTCAATGAAAATATCTTGCCCTTCACATGGCAAATAAGTTAAGTTAGGGTGATGCTTAACGGAGTCTGCAGAAGGCCAGACATTCCACCTGTTACCAATCTTTCCCAAGAAAAATGCAACATGAAGAGTCCCATTCTTTAGCAAAGACCCAGCCTTGTGTTCAAGATGGATCTGCAAGGCAAGTTTGGGAACAGACACTTAAGCAAACGTAAAACACAGAAAAGGCCAAGGGAGGTTGGCTCAATTGTTGGAAACAAAGGCCTCAGGAAGAAATTTATGAGGTGGAATCTTCATGAAGTTAAGTGTCTCTTTCCTAGGCATTTCTGGAGGAAATGGTTTAATGAGTGGATAAAGCAAGAGATAAACTATAGGGGATTATTAGGTTGCATTGAATGAGCAAGAAATGTAAAGGGATAGAGCGGCAGACACAAGGGAGTGTGCTCTGTTGCATGGGGGACACCAGCAGTGCAAGTTAAAGAACTCTTGAGGGACTGTGCTAGGCCCTACAAGCCACACACCTCATGGAGCCCAGCACAGAGGATCAGACTAGATCCATTTCCCTCCTTCAAGAAGTTAGATGGAAATTTAACAGTGCAAATTTAGACCTCTTAACTGTTTTGCTCCTCATGACAACCCTGAAAAGTAGTACTATTGTCCCCACTTTGTAGATGAAGAAACTGAGGTTCTACAAAGTAAAAATAATCCCCAGAGTTGCCGAACCAGGATCTCTCTCGTCCTTTTCTTCCCCCAGCTATAAGAGGAGTCACTATGTGCCAAGCAAAGTTCTTGGTGCTGAGGAAACTGCAGTGAACAAAATAAACAAAAATCTCTGCCCTGGTGGTGCTCACATTCTAGTGGGGAAAGATGAGACGATAAATGAGATACAGAAGTAAAACAATGTTTTGCTAAAGCCTTTGGGTGAGGTGTCATGATATCAGCATTTACTTTCAGAACACCTGAAAGTCTTTGAATGCCATTGCACTCACCCTTCCACTGACTGTATGTCTGAATTTTTTTTTCTATCTTTCTTTCTTTTTTTTTGAGACAGAGTCTCACTATGTCGCCCTACCTCAAACTCTTGGGTTCAAGCGATTCTCTTGCCTCAGTCTCCCACATAACTGGGACTATAGGCGCCTGCCACAACACCCGGCTATTTTTTGTTGCAATAGTCATTGTTGGTTAGCTGACCCGGGCTGGGTTCAAACCCGCCAACTTCAGTGTATGTGGCTGGCGCTGAAACCACTGTGCTACCGGCAAGCCTTTTTCTTTCCTTAAAGACAGGGTCTTGCTCTGTCACCTGGGCTAGATTGCAGTGACATCATCATGGCAACCTCAAAATTTTGGCCTCAGGCAATCCTCCTGCTTCAGCCTCCCAAAGTACTGGGATTACAGGTATGAGCCACTGTGCACGGCCAGAATGTTTTTATAATTAAAAAGTTGAGGTGGGCTCAGCGCCTGTGGCTCAAGTGGCTAAGGCACCAGCCACATATACCTGAGTTGGCGGGTTCAAATCCAACCCGGGCCCCTGAAACAACAATGATGGCTGCAACCAAAAAATAGCCAGGCATTGTGGCGGGCGCCTGTAGTCCCAGCTACTTGGGAGATGGAGGCAGGAGAATTGCTTGAGCCCAGGAGTTGGAGATTGCTGTGAGCTGTGATGCCATTGCACTCTACCCAGGGCAACAGCCTGAGGCTCTGTCTCAAAAAAAAAAAAAAAAAAAAAATTGAGGTGATAAATGCTACATTGTAACAGCAGGGAAGGGTTGCAGCTTTAAATAAAGTGCTCAGGAAAAGCCTCAGTGAGAAGGGAGGTATTTAAATAAAGACCTGAGGGAGGCTAGGGAGTGAGCTCAGTGATAACCCAGGAAAGTCTGTTCCAGATGGAAGTAACAGCAAGAGCAAAAGCCCTGAGGCAGGAATCTGCCTGTCTTGTTTCAGGAATAAATAGCAAGGAGCTATTGTGGAGAACAGTGAGAAAGTGGGAGTGTAATAGGCAATGAGGTTGAAGGGACATTGGGGGTCAGACCCGTAGGACATCATCAACCATTTTAAGACAGGATTTCAGTCAAGCATGGTAGCTCATGCCAGGAATCACAGAATTTTGGAAGGCTGAGGCAGAAAGATTGCTTAGGACCAAGAGTTCTAGACCAGCCTGGGCAATAGGTAAGATCTCATCTCTGCTAAGAAAACTAGCTGTGTGTGTTGGTGGACTCCTGTAGTCCCAGCTGCTCTGGAGGCTAAGGTAGGAGGATTGTTTGAGCCCAGGAGTTCAAGGCTGCAGTAAACTATGATCATGCCCCTCCACTCCAGACTAGAGTGACAAAATAAGACAATGTCTCAAAAGAAAAAAAAATGGAAAAGAAAAGGCTAGGCATAGTGGCTCACACCTGTAATCCTAATACTTTAGGAGGTCAAGGCAGGTGGATCGCTTGAGTTCAAGAGTTCGAGGCCAACCTTAACAAGACTGAGACCCCCGTCTCCAATATAAATGAAAAACTGAGCCAAGAAGATCACTTCAGCCCAAGAGTTTGAGGTTGCCGTGAGCTATGACACTATAACACTCTACCAAGGGCAACAAAGTGAGACTGTCTCAAAACAAAGAAAGATTTTCACTTTCACTCTTAGGGAAACAGGAAGCCATGGAAGGTTTTTGAGCAAAGGCGTAAACTGATGAGATTTACTTTTTAACAGATAGCTGTTCTGTGAGAATAGATTATGTAGTGTAAGGGAGTGTCAGAGGCTGGGAGAACAGTGAGGCAGCTGTTGTAGGAGTCCGGGTGAGAGATGATGGTATGGCCACCATTCCATTTAATCATTACAACTATGGAATCATTATGATCTGCGTTTGTGTTATGATAACACATGTAAGGTATAGAAGTCATCGCTAGAGGCCTTGTTTCACTCTTCCTGTGGGAAGCTCTGTGAGATTAGTCTTGAGCAGGAGTGGGGAAACGATCCCGCCTGCTACCAGCTGCGAGAAACAAGTTTTATTGGAATACAGCCACACTGCGCATTTACCTACATCTGTGTTTCTGCAGGGGCAGAGCTGAGTAATCATGACAGAAACTCTGTGGCCTGCAAAGCCTGAAATAGTTCTTTCTCATTCTTTACAGAAAAAAAGTTGACCAACTCCTGTTCTTACATTGAGTGTCAAAGGTTAAATAGGCTGAATTAGGAGAGTAAGAACATTCCATGTGGAAGAAATTGGGCTGGCAAAGGTCAACACAGGGAGATGGTGTAGATTGTTTGGAGACCTGCCAGGAATGGAGCACGGCTGGGGCCTGGCGTGTGAGCAGGAGAGCAGGTGCAGGGGCTGGCTGTGGAGGGTCTCAAGGGCCCCGTCGAGGATGCGGGCCTCATCCTGCAGACAGTGGCAGTCTCTGAAGAAAGGTGGAAAAATCTCTCTGCTGCCATGGGAGGTGATGGGAGGCACGGAGGCCACAGCCAGCTGGGTGTGATACACTCACTGTGTGGCTTCTGACTTGGTGAGGGGGCCCCTGGGGCTTGTACCCTCCTCAGGAAGGAAGCGAGGGCAGGTGACTTCGAGCTGTGAGACAGCGGCCACATGTGTTCTCATCCCAAGGGCAAAAGCCAGCCTTGCTCAGGAAAAGCAGGATTTCTCCACACTGGGGGGCCCTCAGCCCAGCTCAGGGGCTCACAGGGCATACTGAGGCCTGAGGGAAAGCTGGTTCTTAAAGCCGGGGAGCAGGGAGCTAGAAGCTGGGGCTGAGAATGGTGAGGGTCTGGACAGGCTGAGGACATTTCAGGCAAAAATCAGGGCCGTGCGCCAAGCGGCACACAGCATCTGGCAGCTTGGGATGGGGGCATCTAACACGGATTTGTTGCGGGTCAGGTGTGCCAGGCCTTCATCCCTTTCTTCCGTCTCTTCAGCTTCTCCTTATTTCAGTTTATTAGTCATTAATTATGACTTGCCTGCTGTGCACATGGCCTCACCCTGGGTGGTATGAGGACACTGAAGATATCTCGTTCCTGTGCATAAAGTTCACAGTGTAAGACAAACTTGCCTCAGACACACAGATGATTCTTTCTTGGTTTTGGGGGGTTTTGTTTTGTTTTTTTCAGATGCAACCTCACTCTGTTGTCGAGGTGAGAGTGTGGTGGCATGAGGCCAGCTCACAGCAACCTCAAACTCCTGGGTTCAAGCAATCCTCCGGCCTCAGTTTCCTGAATGGCTTGGACTACAGGCACCCTCCACAATGCCTGGCTAATTTTTCCTTTTTTTATTTTATTTTTAGAGACATGGATCTCTGTCTCTCTCTCTTGCTCAGGCTGGTCTTAAACTCCTGACTGCCAGGGATCCTCCTGCCTGAGCCTCCCAGAGTGCTAGGATTACAAGCATGAGCCGTGGCGCCTGGCCTTACATAGATACTAATAATTCTTCATTGTGAAAAGGCTCAGAAATACGTGACAAATAGTGTTCCATGTCGTCATGTGCTCTGTGATCTGGATGCACGTATCCCCCCAAAATCAATATGTTGAAACTTAATCATCAATGCAGTATTGTTATGAGGTAGGACTTTTGAGAGAGGATTAGATCCTGAGGGCTCCATCCTCACAAATGGGATCCGTGCCCTTATAAAAAAGGCTGGAGAGAAGATTCTGTGACTTCTGCCCTTCTGCCATGGTAGGACATGTGAGACGTAGCTTTGAAGCAGAAAGCATGCCCTCACCAGTCACTGATTGTGCTGTTGACTTAATCTTGGATTTCCAGGGTTCCAGAACTGTGAGCAATAAATTTCTGTGGTTTGTAAATTATCTATGTCTATGGTGTAGTCACGTGTCGCTTAAGGACAGGGATAAGTTCTGAGAAGTGTGTGGTTAAGCAGGATTTCGTCATTGTGCAAATACCATAACCTAGGAGGTCTAGCCTACTCCAAGCATAGGCTATAGTGCTCTGAGGCTGCAAGCATGTCCAGTATGTTACTGTACCGAACACTGCAGGTATTTATGTATCTAAACCTATCTACACAGAGAAAAGATGCAGTAAAATGATGGTATTATAATCTCATGGGAACACTGTTATACGTGCAGTTGCAGTCTGTCATTGACCCAAATGTTGTTATGGGTCAGACTAAGACAGTGCTCAGAAAATGTACTGTAGTCAAAATCACCAGCTTATAGTGGATCTTGTGATAGATTCAGTCAAGCAGAATTGTGAACACATCCACAATCTCCTTGGTGTAAAATGAGCTTATGTCCTTGTTTACTCTGATTTGGGGTCTGACGTGGGGGTGGGGGTGTGTGGAGAGTCTCTGCTGATCACTGTCACTTGGGAACCCAAGCTTGAGGGGGCACCCTCTCAACATGGGGCTTCCACGACCACAGTGGCAGGGGAGGGGGCACCCCATGAATCAGTCCCTGGCTCTTTAAGCTCCTGCTTGGAAGTGACTTGTGACATCTCTGCTCACATTTCTTTTCTTTTTGTTTTCTTTTTCTTTTCTTTTTTTTTTTTTTTTTTGAGACAGAGCCTCAAGCTGTTGCCCTGGATAGAGTGCTATGGCATCACAGCTCACAGCAACCTCCAACTCCTGGGGTCAAGCGATTCTCCTGACTCAGCCTCCCAAGTAGCTGGGACTACAGGCACCCGCCACAACGCCCGGCTATTTTATGGTTGCAGCTGTCATTGTTTGGTGGTCCCGGGCTGAATTTGAACCCGCCAGCTCAGGTGTATGTGGCTGGCATCTTAGCCGCTTGAGCCACAGGCACCGAGCCTCTGCTCACACATCCATTGGTCAAAGCAAGTTATATGGCCATACCTAACTTCAAGAGAGGTGGGAAGTGAAGTCTCACTATGTGGCCAGCAAGAGAGAGGAACCCAAATATTTGTGAATATTCCACATGACCTCTCCATTGCTTGACAAGGTAACAATGTTCTGTTTTGTTTGTAATGACAGAAACCTCCCTGCTGAATCAACTGCATATTCCCAGTTTTCATCATAAGCATTTCTCTGTTTTTTGTTTTATTTTTGAGACAGAGTCTCACTTTTTCGCCCCTGGGAGAGTGCCATGACATCATAGCTCACAGCAACTTCAGACTCTTGGGCTCAAGTATTTCTCTTGCCTCCTCAGCATTCCAAGTAGCTGGGACTACAGGCATTTGTCACAACAACCGGCTATTTTTAGAGATGGGGTCTCTCTCTAGCTCAGGCTGTTCTCAAACCTGTGAGCTGAGGCAAATCCACCCACCTCGGCCTCCCACAGTGCTGGGATTGCAGAGGTGAGCCACCGTGTCCGGCCATCATAAGCATTTCTAAAAGGTCTAAAAATTAATTTAACAGGGCAATACAGCCTTATTTTTAGATTCCTGGCAGAGGGAACAGAGAAAAAAGGAACAGGGGTCCACAGCATCAAGAAGGAAGAGACCAGAATGGGTCAGGAAGGAAGAGACCAGAATGGGTCAGGACTATGATTGTAAGTGACAGAAACCCAGGTCAACTTAGCACAGGCAAACAGGCTACAGGACTGGAAAGTAGCCAGAGAATCTCCCTGAATCCGAGGAAGAGGGGCCACAGGGTGAACCTTGCCGGGCCCTCCATGGCCCCTGACTTGCTGCACATTCTTCTTGTCCTCTTTTTGGGCTTGTTCCACCCAGGTGTGAGGAACACAGCCCGCTCCCAGCCCATGGCCCTCTCCATTAGAGACAGGCTGACCTTCCCTTAGTTCTTGGAAAGAACTCTAATTGGGTCAACTTGGGTGGATCTACCTCTGGGCCAATCAGCTCTGGCTAGTAGTTGAGGCTATGACTGACCTAGCTTGGGACAGTCTATTGTAGCAAGCCCCACTATAGCTTGGCATGGGCAGAATTACCAGGAGAAGGGAGGGTGCAGGGCACACAATACCATACCGTTGCCCTTTAAGACCCCAAAGAGATGACACAAAGTTGGGGAAGACCAGCAGAGGCCTTCAGAGCTGAGATGGAGTCTGCAGCCTTGGTAATGACAGGGACAGGCATAGTGAGTGAGGTGGCCAGCAGAGTGCAGGAGAGTCCCTAAGCAAGTATGTTGGCAGAACCCACTAACAACCACAACTTCCAGGAGCTGGAGCCATCTACACTCAGTCCTGGGGGGTAAGGGTGCCCTTTTAGGTCCCAAGGGCTCCTGAAATTCTGCTGCAAATCATACATTCAGCCCAGGCCAGACTGGCTTGCCCCAGGCTGCAGCACAAATACAGATGAATCACAGGGATCATTAGAGAATCTGTGCTTGGCTGTCCTGCTGGTGGTGCCATGCAGGGCATGAGGGCAATCAGTGAAACTCACAGTCTCCATGGTCAGGGAGCCAAAAGACCTTCTAGAAAACTATTAATAATGCTACTCTCTTCCTCCCTCCCTCCCCTGCCAGAGTCTGACCCTTCTGCTTCTGCCCAGGACAGAACTCAGCAGAGGAACAGCTTATCCATTCATTCAGGAAAACATGCTGTGCTTCTACTGTGTACATCATGCTCTCTCTGGGCTAAGCACTCAGGACACAAAAATGGAAAGATGCGGGGTGGCACCTGTGGCTCCAGGAGTAGGGCGCTGGCCCCATATACCGGGGATGGTGGCTTCAAGTCCAGCCCTGGCCCAAACTGCAAAAATAAATAAGTAAATAAACATGGAGCTACTTACCACATTAAAAAAAAAAACATGGAAAGATGCGATCCTTGTCCTCAGGTACCTGTGGTTTAACCCTGACTAAGAAGAAAGGGTTATCGTGGGCACACATAGGTAGATTTCCCCAACTTGAGTGCAGGAAACTGAGGCAGCCTGGGGCAGATCTGGGAAGCATGAGCTGAGGATTGAAGGACAGGCTGGGGACAGAGCTCCAGGTAGAAGAGCCAGCAAAACTAAAAGCGTGAGGTGTGGAAGAGCACAGTGGGCATGTGGACAGACTCTCCTCATGGGGAGGAGACTGAGGCCGGGTCTGGGAGGCTGAGGGAAAGTTTGCACTTCACCTGAAGGTAGCGGGGAGTCATGGAAGAGTTCTCAGCAGAGGAGTGGCCTAGTCTAATTTAAGTTTTAGAAAGCTTTCTCTGTCTTCTCTGGGAAGCTGTAGACAGGGAGACCAGGCAGGAGGCTGCTGCACTTGTCCTGGGGACATATGCTGTGGCTAGAACTGGGCCCATCCGTGGCTGAGGAAGAGAGAGAGAGGACAGAAAGAAGTTGAGGAAGTGAGATCACAGGTAGGCACAGTGGTCTGGTTTCTCTCCAGGGTGGTGTCATCAACCTGTTGAAGAAATGAGATGGAGAAGGTGACGCTGAGCTGCACTGTCATAGTGCTGACCGTGTTGGGGAAGGGCAGGGGAAAGTCCTTGTCAGCCAGGCAGCTGTTTAAGCAGATTTGGCCTGTGAGAGACGCTGTGAGTGTGAGACAGTGGGCCCTGAAATCCTGAGTGGTGATGAGATTCACCAGGGAGAACAGAAGAGGACAAAGGGCAAAGCTCTGAGGCTCACTGAGAATCAGAAGGCCGAGAAGGACAAGGGATGAAGTCTGGATGGTGGGAGCAGAAATCCAAGGTGGGGAAGCCAAGAGGAAGGAATGTTTCCAAAAAGAGGAAATAATTAAAAAGTAAGGGATGTTACATCCACTCAGAGGTCAAGGCAGATTAGAGCTGAAACTGGATTTAGCAACAAGAGGTTGCTGGGACCTCAGCAAGAGTCCCTTCAGTCCCTAGTGCAGGCAGCTCCAGCCTACAAGGGGCAGTGAGGGAGATGTGAGGTGACTGTAAGAGGGAAGGAAAGGCCAGGTGAGGGGGCAGTGAGGGGCTTAGGTGTGTGGGTAGAGACGACAGCCACTGGGGACATTTCAGGGCTGGTGTGTGGGCCTGGGGATCCAAGAAGGAGAAGAGATGACACTGGGGAAGAACAAGAGACAGCTTCTCAGGGACTGGGAGGGAACAGGAAAGGACAGGTGCAGGGCACCAAGGCAGAGCCTATAGATTGCTCCTGTGTCCTGGAAGCAGGAGGTGAAAGCCCATTTAGTGGAGGCAAGGATGAAGCCAGTGTGATGGAAGTGTGGTTGAAGAATGGAGGTCAGTTGATTCATGACTCAAAGAAGGATTCCTGACAACGCTGAGGGCCTGGTTATGACTACAGAATATGGCCTTGCGGTGGGCCCTGTGGAGTACCAGCTGTGAGGCACGAAGGGCTCCACGGTCTGGAGAGACGTTCAAGGAACAACCGCCAACTGCTTCTCCTCCTAGGAGAACAACACACTTTTCTCCTCTGCCAGAAGACCCATAGCCCCTGCAAACTTTCCTTTTTGTCTTTTGCCAGAAAGCACATGGCTTTTCTTCCCTAAAATTAATCTTTACTCTGTCATTTCCCTCTTGCAAGCAACTTCATTTAAATAAGTGACCTTGTTTAGATACTATATAATAGTATCCGTTTTCATGGTTCAGTGCTGGCTGCACTCTTGGCTATTCCTATCCTTCCCATCCCATCGTTATCTCTTGTGTGTTTTATTTCCTCATTCACTACCATTCCCACTCTGGTCTCTTCCCTCTCACGCTGGCTCACAAAAGGCTCAGCTGTTGTTGTAGTGGTGTTTGTGGTCACAGTGGTGATTTCTCTCCAGAAGCTCAGAACAGCTGGCTTGCAGGGGTAGAGTGGGGAACTTGGCACTGCCCCAGCTATGGTTTCATGGGCTCGGCATGGAGGGGACTCAGACAAGAGATGAAGTATTTCTAAGTATATTGAAGCTATCTGGGGATAAAAGGTTTAGAGCAGGGTATCCAACCTGAGACCCACAGGCTGCATGATGATTTTGTGAGGACTTTTTTTGCTTATCTGTGGTGTTAGGCATCACAAAAAAATATCCGTGGACCTTTTTTTTTTTGCTCATCAGCTTTCATTAGTGTTTGCATGTTTAATGTGTGACCCAAAGCAACTCTTTTTCCAATATTCAGGAGAGGAAAAAAAAAGTTGGACACCCCTCGTTTGGAGGGGAAAAAAAATACACAGGAATGTATTTAGGCTCATCCCTATTCAGAGAAAGACAAATATAAATAAGATAACATAATTTGCCTAGAAAATTAGCAAAGCTTAGAAAATGAGAACACTCAGTGCTGGTGAAGTAGCAGTAAAATGGTCATATTCAGAATATAGCAAATGGCATCACCTCTCTGAGCCTCAGTTTTCATCTATAAAGTGGAGGTGATAAGGATAACTTGATAGAATTTTTGAGATGACAGCTTTAGGCACAAAGGAAGTATCTCACAAACAGTGATAACAGTAGTTACTATGGTCATCAGAATTTGTTCAAACCTGTTTTCTCTGCACTAGACAATTTCACTTCCAGCCCAGACTCAGGATCCTTGAATTTGCAGACAGTGGCCCTGACCAGAGACACCCCCACCAGCCCCTGCCCAGTTTACCTTAGGATTTACAAAGTAGGAAGAAAAGGGGGCAGTGGATACAAGATTCCTCCGTGATCCCAACCAGGACTGCCCACAGGAAGAGACAGCTGTGCTCTAACTATTGGCAGACTCTCAAATGGCCCAGGTGAAATAGCGAATCTCTCTCCAACAAAAGCCCAGCAGGTCACCCTGGAGACAGCACCAGGCTTTGAATCCCACTAGCCTCAGTTCAGTCCTCCTCTGCCAGGAGACTAGCTGTGTAATATTGGGCAAGTATCCTCACCTCTCACAGTCTCGATTTCCTCATCTGCAACACGGCAATGATAACACCTTAGTGCTAAGACAGTGTGAGGATTAAGGGCGACCAGATACACAAGAGCACCACACCCAGTAACAGGAGGTGCTCCCGGGCAGTGGGTGAACTGGTCAAGGTGTCCATTTTCTCAGCTGTCGGATGGAGCTGATCATTTGTGTACCCCCTTCCTTTCAACAAAGAAGGTCTTTGTGAGAAGGAAAAGTTGAGGTTATAAAGACATTGAAATGTGATCAAAGTATAGATAATTTTGGTTTGTGTGGCTGGCTTCTTTGGCAGTGGGAGAAAAGAGGTGGGAAAGTGTACACTCTGTGAACAGGTCTTAGGTAGTTAGCACAGTGCCTGGCACAAAGGAAGGTATCTCATCAACAGTAGCAATAATCGTTATATTAATTAATTACTAGTAATAAGAAACTGATAGGAGGTTGGCGATGTACCCAGAGATACTGAAGTCCCCCTGGCATTGCTCCCACTCAGCAGAGAGACATACAGAAACTGTGGGACCCAGCCCAGCAGATGGCTTGCTGTCCTGCTGAGCGGGGCCAGGTAGAGCTTGACGAGCATCCCAGGGGCAGGAGCTCACAGAGCGCCTGGCAATCGAATCTCAGGGCCTTTGGAGAGCATCCCACTGGGAACATAAAGCTAGCCTGCCTTCTCACTGGTGGACAATGAGGCACCGGATGCAGGGTCAACCTTCATTGCCACAAACCTTACTGTGGTTTGAGATTGTTTGAAAGCCACTGACCTAATCCTATGTTCTCATTCTTCAGGTGGGGTAACTGAGGCCTGGAGAGAGGAATGCTCCACACTGTGGTCAGCCAAGGGTGTGGGTCTAAGCTGCAGTGC
The DNA here is from genome assembly GCA_963574355.1 of Loris lydekkerianus. Taxonomy (NCBI): domain Eukaryota; kingdom Metazoa; phylum Chordata; class Mammalia; order Primates; family Lorisidae; genus Loris; species Loris lydekkerianus. Next base: position 29,225 of record CAUYPK010171123.1, read on the forward strand.
TTGGGCTTGGGTCAAGCTTGTCACTGTCATGGGGCACCTCCCAAGGGCAAGGCACTCACCATGGGCCAGGGTCCCACAGGGCATGGTTGGACACTTGTCTGGTGGTTTGGGACTCTCCAGCAGACGAACAGGGGACCAGCTGGGTCACCTAGAATCCTGTTGGACTGTGCCAACAGTGTCCCTCCCTAGAAACTGGCAACAAGGTCCCTCCTAGCTGGCAGCAGGCGAGGTCTCTCTGGGCAGGGTGAGGTCATTGCTGACTTAGTGTCAGTCACCGGGAAGGAGCAGGTTTTTAGGAGGGTGTGTCCTGGGGACACTCTTCTCTCTAACCCTACACTATTGATCTTATATTGCAAAAGGCTTTTATCAGTGTGCACATTATGTTGTTTCACAACCTGTGAAACAGGCACTATTATTAAGCCTAGTTTGCAGAGGATGAGGAGGAAGTCAGCTGGTGGGGGAGGGGGATGGCTAGGATTGGAACCTACATGCTGACTTGAGAGTCCCTACTTTAAAGCAACAACAACAACAAAATGTCCATTACGATGTGATTTTGAACTTAAAAACTGCCAGAATACAGAATTTTTTAATGCTGTTTATCAAGATTCCCCAAATGTTAGTATTTTATCATGTTCTTATCACACTGTACTGCTTCACAATACACCCATCTATCTGCATTAGTCTGCTCTGGCAGCCATAACTAAATACCAAACTGGTGGCTTAAACAACAGAAATTTCTTTCATCACAGCTCAGGAGGCTGGAGGCCTGAAACCGTGGCACCAGCAGGGGTGGTTTCTCCCCAGGCCACTCTTCGTGGTTTGCAGATGGATACCCTCTCACTGTGTCCTGTGCGCTTTCTCTATGTGCGTAACCCCCTCCTGTCTCCCTGTGAGTCCAAATTTCCTCTTATCATAAGGATACCAGTTAGGTTGGATTAGGGCCCGCCCTTAAGACCTTCTTTTAATTTATTTGCCCCCTTTAAAACATTATCTCCAAATATAGCTACATTTCTGAGATTTTTAGGGGTTAGGACTTCAACATATAAATTTTAGCGGGGAAGAAAACTATTTCAGAGAAAATGCAAATCTGAGGTCCCCGTACCCCTAAATATTCCGGTGTATATTGGCTAAAATCAAAGACATATTCTCTGACATGAGCACAAGATAATCATCAAAATCAGGGGATTAGTATGGATACAATACTATTCTCTATTCTACAGCCTCATGGCCATTTAGTCCATCACTGGAGCTATTAACTTTGATCACTTAGTGAAGGTTGTATCTGTCTAATTTCTCCCCTGTAGAGTTATTATTTTCCCCTTCATCATTTGTAATTGTCCTGTGGGGAAATATCTTGAAATGATGCAATATCTGATTTCTCATCAAGTTTTCACATCCGTGGATGATTCTTGTTACAACCAATCATTACTAAAGTGGTTGCCCAATGGTCATTTTCTAGTTCCATCATCTATTTACTTGAGGAGAAGCTTTTCTTTCTCTCTTATTTACTTGTTTACTTATTTATATCAGTAGGGACTCCTAGATTCTTGTCTTATTCAATGGGTTATGCTTCATTATCATTATTTATTTTGAAGCCCTGATTTGGTTGATGGGACCCCTCTCAACCAGATGACCTCCATCTTTAAATACAAAAATATTTGTACCCCCTTAATATTTTGATAAATAAATAAAATATATTGCACTATGTCTCTTGACCTTGACCAGAAAGAGAGTCCTGTCTGGGGGAAGCAGTTCCTTTGGGGTGGATAATGAGGCACTAACTCCTCCCTTCTGAGGCTGGGCATGAGAGTGAGGGATCTCGACAGCATGGTGTTCAGGGGTGTTATCAGGTCCAGTGGTCACTTGCTGAACACCTCCTATGTTTCAAGCCTGATCTTGGCTCTTGAAAAGCTCATAGGAAATGGGAATAGAGAAGATAGACAATAAGTTTGTACAATTGAGAACTTCTGTACCAAAGTGGTAACTTGAGTGATTCTTATAGTTAAGCAATTGGAGGGCAGTGAGCAACCAGCTTTAGGAGATTATATTGAGTGTTAGACAAAGCTACCTCAACATTGGTCACTTGGAAAGCTAATGGATCTAGCTGTGTACAAAATACAAGGTCTTTTAGGCAGTAGGGGATAGAAGTCACAATGCCATGTGGACCAAGGCCCAGAGATGGGAAACTGTGACAAGGACTCTGAAATCAAATTCACCACATCAGGCGGCGCTTGTGGCTCAGTGGGTAGGGCGCCAGCCCCATATACCAATGGTGGCAGATTTGAACCCAGCCCCGGCCAAACTGCAACAATAACAACAAAAAAATAGCCAGGCATTCTGGCGAGCACCTGTAGTCCCAGCTACTTGGGAGGCTGAGGCAAGAGAATCGCCTAAGCCCAGGAGTTGAAGGTTGCTGTGAGCTGTGATGCCATAGCACTCTACTGAGGGCAATAAAGTGAGACTCTATCGCTAAAAAAAAAATTTTTTTTAATTCCCCAAGTCTAGAGAAGGAGCCAAGGGACCACACAAAGGCTTCCCCATTTGGAGAAGTGGTATAACCTCTGCAGTAGAATAAACATATGCTTAACATGTCAGCTCCACAGAAGAGCTGGCTGTGGAGTGGTGGTACTTCCAGCAGTGAGAACAGGTGAGCAAAGAAAAGGAGAAAGAACGGCAACATGCTCCCCCATTGCTCCCAAAGCCATCACTTTTGGGTGAAGCTCCCGGCCTCTGTGCAAACCCCTCACATTTATGCCCCCTCCCCTGGTTGGGATATACCCCCAAACATATGAACCAGGAATTGTTCAGACCTGGATTTAAATTCCACTTCTTGTACATCCTGGCTGAACGACTTTGGAAATTCACTTTACCCCCTTGAGCTTCCATTCAGTTATTCCTTCAACATGTATTTATTGTGGACCTACTAAGTGCCATGCACTATTCTAGGCATAGGCAGCGGTGAGCAAGATAAACAAAGTCTGGGTGGGTTAGTGGCTCATGTCTGTAATCCTAGCACTTTGAAGGGCTGAGTGAGGCAGGAGGATCATTTGAGGCCAGAAGTTCAAGATCAGCCCAGGCAACACAGTGAGACCTCATCTTTACAAAAAAAAATTTTTTTAAAAGACAAGGTCCTACCTTCACAAAACTTATATGTTGGTTGAGGAAGATAGACAATAAACAGTAAGCACATACTTATATAAGGAAATACCTTACAGAAATATTAAGGTAATACAAGAACAATTTCAAAGGCAAAGACTCCTTTAGCCAGAGTGATCAGGAAAGTCCTCTCTGACTTGGGGACATCTGAACTGACCTGAAAGAAGAAAGAGCCAGGCAAGTGAACATGAACAGAAACAGCAAGTGCAAAGGCCTTGTGGCAGGAGTAAGCTTGTGTTTGGAGAACAGAGGAGGCATGCAAAAAATCTGATCTTTGTTTTGAGAGCACTGGTTGGTGTGTTGGTGTATAAAGAAAGTCTTTAGGGTGGCACCAGTGGCTCAGTGGGTAGGGTGCCGGCCCCATATACCAACTGTGGTGGGTTCAAACCTGGGCCTGGGCCAGCTAAAACAGCAATGACAACTGCAACAATAACAACAACAACAAAAAAAAGCTGGGTGTTGTGGCAGGCGCTCGTAGTCCCAGCTACTCGGGAGGCTGAGGAGAGAATCGCTTAAGCCCAAGAGTTGGAGGTTGCTGTAAGCTATGATGTTACAGCACTCTACTGAGGGCGACAAAGTGAGACGCTGTCTCAAAGAAAAGAAGGAAAGAAAGAAAGTCTTTAGGGCAAAGCAGGGAGACTACCTAGAGGCTGCTGCCATTGCCCAGGTAAATTGATAGTACCTGGACCAGGTAGTAGGGCTGGAGAGTCCAATGGAAGAAACTGCAGAGACAGATGGGGCAGGGAAGGGAAAATGAGAGACAAAGCAAGGCTCTGAGATTTTGGTTTGAACAATAGAGATGGGCGTGAAGAGGAACTTCAGGAGTTGGACTTTAGCTGTGTTGTGTTTGCAGTCCCCACTTGATGCCCACTGGAGGCGTACAGTGCAGTCCCCACTTGATGCCCACTGGAGGCGCATAGTGGAGCAGTTGGCTAGAAGTCTAGATCACGGGGAAGCTGTTTGATTTGGAAATACAAATCTGGGCTCATAGAAAAGAAAGAAGAGGGGTGGCGCCTGTGGCTCAGCGAGTAGGGCGCCGGCCCCATATACCGAGGGTGGGAGGTTCAAACCCAGCCCCGGCCGAACTGCAACCAAAAAATAGCCGGGCGTTGTGGCGGGTGCCTGTGGTCCCAGCTGCTCGGGAGGCTGAGGCAGGAGAATCGCGGAAGCCCATAGAGCTGGAGGTTGTTGTGAGTCCTGTGACATCACGGCACTCCGAGGGCGGTAAAGTGAGACTCTGTCTCTACAAAAATAAAAAAAAAAAAGAAAGAAAGAAAAGAAAGAAGAGGCCCAAGCCCATAGACTGTAAATTGAGGCCAAGGACAACTCCACCCACAGGCCTCTCGCGAGGTCTCACGTGAACGCCGCGGGCTATAGCTGGGACAAGGGCTGAGAGTTCCGGCAGCACCAAGACAGCTGCAATCCTGGGGCGGGGCGTCCATGGAGGCGGGGCCTGAACGAAGGCGGAGCCTTATGGGGGCGGGGCCGAGGGGCTGGTCGGCCTCTTGCTGCCGGGGCTGGTGACGTCACCGCATGACTGGGTTTTTATGAATGAAAGGAATCCTGTGAGCGAGTAATTCCGGGAAGCTCGCCTTACAACTCCGAGCGGCCCCGGCCCCCTGTGCCGCCCGCCTCACAACAAAACTCAGCGTCGCACTCCGGGAGTTCGGTTCGGAACGACCTGCGGTTAGGACCAAAGAGAACGCAGACCAGGGGACCGGCTGGGACAGCAGACCGGACAGCAGCGAAACGCGCGCTTGCGAGGCGCTCCAGGCCAAGCCAGCCGAGAGGCGGGTGAGGAACGCGGGTACTGGAAGGGGACGGCTGGCGGACTCCGAGGCGGCAGGGTTTCCGCGCCTGGGAACGTGCCTGGGGCGGGCGCCAGGCCCGATCCGTAGGTGCTCCTGTGGATCCATCGCAGGGACAGCGGGCGTGCAGGAGAGGGAAGCAGCGGTCCGGGGAGCACCGAGACGGCCCGGACTAGCTTGGTGGATGGGGTGGATATGGGGCCCTTTCCCAGAGCGCGGGCGGAGGGGCGGCGGAGCCGGGAGGAAGGGGGAGCGCAGGCTGGAGAGCGTTTGCGTCCGCCCAGGCGGGGGCGGGGGCGGTGTGTACATGTACGTGACTCGGTGAGAACAGTCTCTGGACCCGTGCCTGCGGGCGGTGTGAGCGAGGTTTGTTTACGTCCGAAGGCGGGCGTGCGTGCGTGCGTGTGTGTCCCCTGGCGATCGTCCTGCGTATCCTGCCCGGTGCATGCGTGCGCGGTGTACCTCGGTGTGTGTGTGTGTGTGTGTGTGTGTGTGTGTGTCCGTCCGTGTCCGCGCCCGCCCGCTCCCTGGGGCCGGTATACCAGCGGTGTGTACCTCAGAGAGGGTGTGTCCTGGGCTGGCCACAAGAGTAAATGCGGAATAAGAATCTGAGCGAAGGAAGCCCACGGGTCAGTGGTCACACCGGGTCTGAGAATTCTCGCCCTGGGCACTCTCTCTCGGGCTGCCGGGCCTCCGCTCTCCGCAGAGTTTCCCAGGGCAGCCACCATGTGACCCCACTGTTTGTCCCCCCGCCCAAGTTGGCGCCTGCAGCCATGGGGTGGGGCGAGGTATCAAAGATCCGACACAGCAGAGTTAGGGCTGAAGCGAGGGAGCCACCCTTCGCCCAGCACCCAGGTAGTTCTGGTAACAGAATGAGTTGGAGCCCAGATCTTTGTCCCCAGTTTTTCAGACTCCCTGGGGAGAGAGGACCCTGGTGACTCATCTTCATCCCCAGAGTTGCCCATCTCCTCAGTCTCAGGAAAAAAAAACAGGAAGGGCCAGAAAACCCATGGCAAAGGTGGGGGTAGGGAGGGAATCCCAGGCTTCCTCTCTTTGGTGGCTTCTGTGGCTGGTCTGGGTTCTGGAAGCCATATCTGCTGGGTGCAGAGGATGAGGTGGAGCTGGTTTCTGCCCTACAGGTAGTTTCAGTTCATAGCTGGGACTAAAACAGAACCTATTGACAGCCAGACCCCAGGATCTGTTGAGGACCTGTGCCATCTAGTAGACCCAGAGTCCTTACTCTGGGCCAGGCAGGGTCAGCTGGCAGAGGGGATAGGCACTTTCACTGCATGCAGATTTATGTGTGAGGGGTGGTGCCTGAGCTAGCCCCACCCACCCACTCATCCATCAGTCCTGCAGAAAGCACCTGTTTAGCCCAGCAGCCTTGGTCCTAACCCACTTTCCCTCTCTACCCACCCATAGGCACTTGACCTTGCTGTGGTGAAGAACCTTAAATTTGAATCTCTGAGCTCTGGGAGCTCTACTGCTATAGCCAGGACTCTCAATGTCCCCATTTGCAACTGGAACTAAGCCAGGAACCCCCCAGGCCAGGAGCCAGGGATATCCAGGAGTATGTGGGCTTTGAATAGAGGGGGTTGCAGTCAGGAGCACAGGAACTAGGCAGGCCCATCCTCAGAGCTGGGCAGGAAACATCCCTGTGTCAGGCCCAGGGTCAGGGCTGAGGGGAAGTGATTGTTGACTCAGTCACAGATGGAAAGTTAGCATTGAAAGGTTTGACCTCCCACTGAATCACCCCAGGGCTCCCTAGGGCCAGGGACCCAGTGGGCTCCATCAGTCCTGATGTTTCTATCCCTACATTGCTATTGGGCCTCTGCTGTGGCCAGACTCTAGGGATGAAACCATGAACAAACCAGATCCAGAGACCACCCTCTGGGAGCTCACAGCTGAGTAGGGGAGACAAAGGTGAAGAAAGAGCCACAGAACTAAATGCAAAGGCACAGCTCCTGTGGGTGGTATGAGAAGTCACTGTGGTTTAAAAGTATATATCAGGGGGGCAGCACCTGTGGCTCAGTGGGTAGGGCACCGGCCCCATATACCGAGGGTGGCGGGTTCAAACCCAGCCCTGGCCAAACTGCAACAAAAAATAGCCGGGCGTTGTGGTGGGCGCCTGTAGTCCCAGCTACTCGGGAGGCTGAGGCAAGAGAGTCGCCTAAGCCTAGGAGTTGGAGGTTGCTGTGAGCTGTGACAGCACAGCACTCTACCAAGGGCAATAAAATGAGATACTGTCTCTAAAAACAAAAAGTATATATCAGGAGTTTGATTTAGCCAGGGTAATCAAGGGAGGCTTCACTGTGGCAGTGACTGAGTCTGATGAAGTGATGATATCTGTGAAGCCCCTGAAAGCAGATACTTTCATCTTTGGGTCTTCAGGGCCACACACAGAGACTTGCACACAGTAGGTGCTTCTTGGATGTTTGCTGATTGAATGACTGAGTACTGGGTCCTTGTCCTTGAAAAGCTCCACAACACATGGAAAAAACGGTCTGGGAACTGCAGAGAAGCAGGAAGCCAGGGCAGGGGCTGGAGGATTCTTGAAGCAGTCTCCCAAACTCTTCCTTCGGGACTCAGGTGACTTCCGCCCTCACATACTCTCACACACATTCACTGCCCATTTGTCCCTTTGGAAAACAAGCAGGGACAGTGGAATTTCTTGTCTATTCATTCTGATAGGTAAAACAATATCCAGATCAAAACACACAAGACTGAATGTAACAAACATGCAGGAAAGTTTATTTCACACTTGAATACAAGTGGGCTGAGATCTAAAGAGATGTCAGCAGCCCTAAGGGCAGGAAGCAGATCATTTATGGCTGGCTGAAGAGGCAGCTGGTTTCTATCAAGGACCACCAAATTGTTGTTCTTATCAGTCAAAGATGTTATCTCATGATTGGGACACTCCTGGCTGGCAGGGCTTGTATTAGTCTAAGGCTTACAATGTCAGTATATTTCTCATCAGTGTGTATTTGGGCCAGTGAGTTATGACCACCTGTAACAGTCTCATAGAATGGCTTTTCAGTTCAAGATAGGGTTAGCTTGGCCAATCTAACACATTCATCTGTTATTAGCATGTGAACCCAGGAGAGGGAACACAGGGCCTTTGTGGGCTGGAAGAGAGATGGCATTGCAGGGTTTTGAAATGGTCTAAACATGGTCATGTTCGTGGGTTTGTGTCAGGGATGATCCCTCTGATAGCTCTTCGGGGAGGATCAATGGTGAGGGATGGAGACGGAGGCAGGTGAGACTGGAGGCCAGTGAGCAGGTGCTGTGGTTGTGGTCCAGATGAAAGAGGAAGTGGTCCCTGGCTGTGTAGGTGGAGCAGAGGGAAGGTCAAGGCTGATGGTCTGAAGGTCTGTGCCCACTGCTCTTCTTCTTCCAGTGCTTCCATTCTGCTGATGGTCTTGGAGCTCTGGGTCAGAATCTGACACCATCAACTTGGAGATTGTTATTGTTGGAAGGTATCTTAGGCTCAGAGGAAGTTTGGCATGTTGGGAAACTGAGGCCCAGAGAGAGGGAGTGACATACCTGAAGTCACACAGCAAGTGAGAGTGGGTGGCAGAGCGAGGGCTGGAAGCCCAGCTTCCCAGCGGTGCTCCGTTCTCCCAGCCTTGCTGGCTCCCCTGCCAGCAGGGCGGAGGCTCCACCAGTGCTTGCTGCCAAGACCCAGGAAAACACATTTTTTCCCTCTGTCCTCACAGAGCAAGCAAAATGGCTCTGCAGCCCGAGGAGCCCATGCCAGTGGGTGGGGATATCTCTGGGATGGACTGGGGGGCCAGGGAGAGGGATGTAGATGGGCTTGTAGCCGCTAACTGGGCAAGGCAGATGTCTGTCCCCTAAGAATAAATGCACTCCCTGGGCCTCCAAAGAGCATAAGAAAGCTGCACACCCTGGAGAGCAGCTCTGCTGGCTTCCAAGGGAAGAAACTGGGGAGGGGGGTGCTGGTGACTGGCGTGGAAGAGGGAGCAATGAGCTGGGGATCAGGACCCCCGGGTTCTGGCCCACAAGTGCCACTAAACAGCCTCTTGGTTGCTTCAGTTGCAGAACAGGGCTTGGATCAGCTGCTGTCTCAGGCCCAGGGTCAGCCAGGTGGGCAGAGCCAGAGGACCCAGAGACCTCAGCTTACAGCCCAGCAGCCCCTGGCTTGGGGCTGGAGGCCGAAAGCCTGAGATTACTGGAAAGTTTCCCCTTCTTGTGACTTTCCCTCCATGACTGCCTGACTTTGTTGAGCTGGGACATTCTGGGCATATGTGGGTGCCTCAGCTGACATCCAACATGTAATTGAGGGGGCTGAGGCTGGGATCAGAGGGCATGGAGGGCATAGCAGGTTCAGAGCCTTCCTAGGTCCTAAGGGCACTTAGAATCACAGCTAGCTTCACAATTTTCTAGACCGCTCAGCTCTATTCTGGAGGCAGTGTTGAGAAAGAGTCTAAAGTTGTGTCCAAGCTCAGTGGTAAGCAGTGCTATGCTAAGAAAGATTTGGGGGCTGCATCTCATCTCATTGGGAATAAGTGCAGTGATCAGTTAGTGGTATCTGGGTGGAGAGTGGGCAGAGGGATGATGGTCAGAGGGGCTGTCCACCTGCATCCCCAATCTTGTCTCTCGTATTTTACACACTAATACTAATACGATCATCCCCACTTTACAAGTGAGGATTCCAGGGCCTGGGGGGAAGAATGACTTGTGCCAGGGGCCAGGCTATGCCTCTGAGCTTTTGCATCAGCTGCAGCACCCAGCACCCAACAGGCCATCAGTTCACCAGTGCCTCCCCTCTGCCATCAGGTCTTTCTGTGTAGTGGAGACCATTGAGGCATCACCTAGCACAATAGCTCCCCAAACAGCTGGCAGAGGGGGCCTGCACATTTCAGTGTCATGTGCTATCCTGTCCCTAGCAGGTGCAACACAGATCCTGGCTCATTAGAGCTAGGCAGCCTTGGAAACCAGCAAGTCCAGCCTTCTCTTCACACAGGCAGAGGAACAAGGCCCAGAAAGATTGCCCTGCCAGGGCCATAGTGGGGGGAAGTACAGGACTCAATGTGGCCTCAATGTGGCCTCAGTCCTCACACGCTGCCTGTGTGACCCTGGACTACTCTATTGCCCTCTCTGGCATTACCTCACAGAGCTGTCAGGAGGACCAGGGAGGTGACAGTATGACAAGATCAGGATTCAGTTCTGGACCTTTACAGGTGTTCAAAATCCCTCCCCATTTGTAAGTAGGCAGCTATTCACCTGCTATGTGACTTCAGGCAAGTGATGCCCTTCTCTGGGTCTCCACCTCCCCTTGGTAAAGTGAGGAGGGGGCCTGATGGCCTCTAAGGGCTTTTCTTGCCATTCCCCAGGTGATCCTGGCCAGCTGGGAATGCTGAATCATAGCAAGACCCCAGTGCTGGCTATGAGCGTGACCCTTCCTGGGTGGATTCAGCAATTCTAATGACCTTCCAGCCACCCACTGACCTCTGCAGTTTATACCACTTGGTTCCACCAAAACCCTACAGGGCAGATATTGTGCCCACCCTCAGGATGGGAAAGTAAAGGCCCAGAGAGATGCAGCAGCTTGCCCAAGGTCACACAGAGATGGAACTTGAACTCAGGCTTGACTCCCAATCCAGTGGCCCTTTCCCTGTTTCCCACACCTCGCCTCAGGGCCAGAAGTCATCCCTTCTGTCCCCTCCCATTCTCCTGGCAGCTGTGCTATTTCTACCAAGCAGAAGCAAGGAGACAGCTGGATCTTTTCCAGAAGAATTAGAGACAGGGCCAGGAGGTTTTTCTCTCAGACTGTATTCAGCTAGGCTTGGGCTTGGAAGTAGGTTGGGACACTGAACAGCTGGGTGACGGTGCGAGAGACTCCACCCATCCGTCCCTCTCCAGTGCCTGTGCCCTGCCAGGCCCTGTGCTGGGCGGCGTCGAGCACCCAGAGCTGACTCAGCCTGGTCCCTGCCCGAGGAGCTCCCTATCTGGTGGAGAAACAACAAGGAAATGCCACAGATGACCACACAGGGCTGGGAGGTGGCTAACAAGTCCTGGGGGTCAGGGAGGGCTTCCTGGAGGAGATGTCTATACTCAGAAAGGATGAGTATGACTCTGCCAGAAAAAGTAGTGGGGAAGTAAGGGAGAGGAGTGTCACAGGGTAGGGGGTGGCCCAGAGGCAGGGAAGTGCCCATGGGAGGAAGTGAAAGAAATTCCTCATGGCTGGAGTGCAGAATGGAGGTGGCAATGGTGGGGAACGAGCCCAGGGCTAGACACACAGGGCCTGGCGTGCCCTGAAGGTTGGTCTGGATCTGTCCTCAGGGTAGCAGGGAACCATGGAAGGTTTTAATCTGGAGGTGGCAGGGTCAGTTCACATGCTGGAAAGATTGTACAGTCGCTGAGTGGAGGACAAGCCAAGGCCAGCGGGGGGTCATCTGGGACCTCCCCTGCATCAAAGGGTGGGATTGGTGAGGGGGATGGATGGTCATCTCCAGGTAGTATCTCTGAAAGGTAGATTCCATATGATTTGTTCAGGTAGGACAGGGAGTGTGTAGTGGTCCCCAAGGAAAGAAGGAGAGCTAGGTGGGCAGCAGAGGCTAAGCCCTGTGGGGATTAGAGCACTAAGCAGGGAAACCAAGGCCAGAGAGGCCTGCATGTCCAGCAGTGGAGGCTGCAGTTCAGGGCTCCAACCCATGAAACCAACCTTACCCCTGTCCCCGCCAAGGATCAGCACAGGATGTCTAGAGGTGCCTGAGGCCTGACATGGCGCTCTGGGCCTCAGCTTCATCTAGTGACCCCAGGAAGTCTGGATGACTCTTAAGATCCTCCCTACCCAAGGGCCACAGTGGCTGCCTCTATCAGGTGATCTCTTGAAGTGCCAACTTCCCTTTCCTTTCCCACTCCTTCCTTTTCTCTGAGCCATCAGACCCCCCGACTGTCTGGGCTGGAGGGACTGGGGGTTTCTTGAGAAGCCCTGGACAGTACCCACCTTGGCCTGAGTCACTCTGAGAACTTAATGATTGTTACTTGAGCATCTGCCATATCCAGCACTGTTCTAGGCACTGGAAGGCCTCGTGGTGGATGGGACAATAGCTCTGCCCTTATGGTGCTGGCAGATATGTCACATGTGAGGGACAGTGACTACACATAGGGAAAGGTGCTGTGGAGAAACAGGAGATGAGGAAGGGATACAGGGAGAGTGTGGGGAGGGGGTGCGGAATTGAGTGAACATCAGATTCAAATAGCAACCTGAAGGTGAGGTTTGCTGAGGAAGCAACCCATGTGCTGTCTAGGGCCCCAGGGTGCCAGGCAGAGGGAACAAGCAGTGCAAAGGCTCTAAGGCAGAGCCTGAGCGGTGTGTTTGAGAGCACTGAGGAGGCAGCACGGCTGAGTGGATGGGTAAGGGGGAGCTGGGCAGGGCTGAAGTGAGCGAGGCCAGTGCCAGGGGCCCATCATGTAGTACTTTGTGGGCCACTGAAATGACTTTGAGATGGGAGCCATGTGAGTGTCCTGAGAGAGGCGTGACATGATCGGACTTAAAATGAAACTCCTTTGTGTCACCTGGGGGAAAGTAGGGCACAGAGAGTTTCAGTGACTTACCAGAATCTCACAACTAGAGAGTGGGGCTCTGTCCAAAAGGCCCTAGGTGGCTCTGCCATCAAGGTCCATGTGCTTCCAGTCTCTGGGAGACCTGGGGCCCTACCAGAAGGGGAGGGAGGTCAGCTCTGCAGACAGCTCAAAGAATTAGGGCCTGTCCCCCTGGACTTCGCCCCCTGCCCTCCATCAAAGTGGGTATTGCTGATACTGTGGGAGTTTAGAGGATGCTGCCCTGTGGATCACAAAGCATCTTCCTGCATTCTCCTTTGTTTTTATACTATCCTCTCCTTTTCTTTCTTTCTTTTTTGCAGTTTTTGGCCAGGGCTGGGTTTGAACCTACCACCTCTGGCATATGGGGCTGGTGCCCTACTCCTTTGAGCCACAGGCGCCGCCCCACCATCCTCTCCTTTTGGGAGCTATCAGATGAGAAAACTCAGGCTCTCACTGAATGCAGGAGACTGGTTCAGCTGGGGATTGGGGGGGCTGCTGTAAAAGAGCCTTTGGGAGGTAATCCTCTCTCCAGCCCAGAGAAATGACCACTGGTCCCCAGAATGTACCCTCCATGAGTTTTTATTCCTGTCTTCTCAGTGCCAGCACATTTCTGGCAAATAGTAGCTACTCCATAAATAGTTGTTGAGTGACCATGAGGTTTCATCCTGTGAGGGAGGTACTGGGGGTCAGAGGGACCTCATCAGTCTAGACAAGACTGCGCCCTCTGCCAAGACATATGGAACTACTGCTCGGCAGCCTCAGGAGGTCTGGGAAGCTTTCCCAAAACACAGTTCTGGATGAGGGAGACCCAGGGAAAGGAAGGGACTGGCTATGTCGTGTCTGGACAGGGGTCTGGTTGGACTTTGTCAGTCATTAACCAGTTACATGTTTTGTGCATTTTTCTGTATGTGGGTTATACATCCATGAAACGTTTTTAAAAATAAAAGTTTTTAGAAATCAAATGCACATTAGAGCCTCCTGTGAAAGGACGGCCTGGGGGAGGGGTGTCTGTTCATTAGGTCGATATTTACAGGGCCCCAGCTATAAGACAGGCAAGGCCTCTACCCTCATGAGCTTACGTTTTGGCAGAAGAGGGTTGGCAGAGCGAGAGAGGAACCAAACACGAGAGCTGCAAAAGATGAAGGACGCACCTACATCGCAGACTTTAACCTTACAAAAGCCAATTATTGAACCCTGTCATATGTAGCCATATATTAATCTGAAATTTTAGCTGGATTTTCAGTAGGGTGGGGGGAGAACAGAAGAGATGGCTGTTAGGAGGGTTAGTAAAGGGAGTTATGTGATGTGACACGGGGGGTGTTTTGACTAGGATAGTCAGGGATGACCTCTCTGAGGAGGTGGTATTGGGCCTAAATGATAAGGAGTTACTGTGGAGAGATAGGGGAATAGTGAAGAGAACAGCACGTGTAAAGGCCCTGAGGCTGGAGTGAGCCATTAGGGAGGCCATTGTGGTTGGACCAGTGTGGATAGAGGGAGCTAGTAGGAATGAAGTTAGTTCTCAGAGAGCAGTGGCCTTGAATGCCAAGGTAGTGAGTTTGGATTTTATTCTAAATGGAGAGAAAAAGTGACTTTGATGTACTTTCTCCTTTAGGTCTCCAGCCCAGAGGACATTTTCTGCAAACATGTCTGGGGACCCCTTATCCAGCAAAGCCCTGAAGGTGAGGAGGCAGCCTGCCTTGTGCTCAGTGAGGCCATCTCTCCTTGCCCATGCAGACCTTGACATCCCTCCTGCTGTGTCCCTTCCTGGAATCCTCAAGGGTGGCTCAGCAGGCACCAGGCACTCAAGATGCCAAAGGGAAGGGCCCTGGGAAGCAGGAGGACTGGGCTCTAACAGGGCTCTAACTCAGGGTACTCCCTGAGGAGGTCACTTCCCTCTCTCAGTCTGCTTCCCCATTGGGTTCTGGCCCACCGGGACATTCAAAGTGCTTTCTAGCCTGAGTTTCTCTGGCTGAGCCCCATGCTTTGACACTAGGTTGGAATTCAGGCCGAGCCCTGTTCTGATCCTGGTTTGGCCTAGTTTCCCCTTTCCGGATTCCTGTACCCCTTTGGGGTCTTGGATCAAGTCCAGCCACCTTCTCAGTGGCTAAGGCGGTGAAGGGGAGCAGTAGGGGCAGAGAAGGGCGTCCCCAGCACCTGCTGCACACAAGGCCCAGGGCTGGGGCCCACAGGCAGGAATGAGCCTCTGGGCCTTGGTTTCCCCATGCCCACAGATAAAGCGTGAGCTGAGCGAGAACACACCCCACCTGTCAGACGAAGCGCTGATGGGGCTGTCAGTGCGTGAGCTGAACCGACACCTGCGAGGGCTCTCGGCTGAGGAGGTGACCCGGCTCAAGCAGCGGCGCCGCACGCTCAAGAACCGCGGCTATGCCGCCAGCTGCCGCGTGAAGCGCGTGTGCCAGAAGGAGGAGCTGCAGAAGCAGAAGTCGGAGCTGGAGCGTGAGGTGGAGAAGCTGGCGCGCGAGAACGCGGCCATGCGTCTGGAGCTCGACGCGCTGCGCGGCAAGTGCGAGGCGCTGCAGGGCTTCGCACGTTCGGTGGCCGCGGCCCGCGGGCCAGCCGCGCTAGTGGCGCCTGCCAGCGTTATCACTATCATCAAGTCCACCCCTGGTCCGGGGTCTGGATCCGCCCCCGGCCCAGACCCCGCCCCCGGCCCGGCCGACTGCTCCTAGTACCCGCCCCGCCCCTTCCCCAGCCACGCCCCATACCCAGCCACGCCCCTCCAGCCCCATCTCTCTCCCCAAAGTGCCTGAGCTCTGTGTGTCTGTGACCAGATCAAATTTCTTACGGCCACCAGCCCCAGTGGTGAACACATTCCTTCCCTGGGCCCTGTCTTCGTGTAGCCCCTGAAAGTGCGACCTAATGGTCCAACATTAGTGGGGTGGAAATTCCAGATACAGCGTTGTCCTTGATTGAAACTTCAAGTTCTTAGAGACTGTTAAGAATGCGATACAGAGCTGGCTCAGAGAAGAGCTTTGGGGAAAAAAGGCACCCCTTAATTTGGAAACTGCTCTAATTGTGCCCATATGCCCTCCAAACACTCCCAGGATCCAGGACTCGGTTTCACTGTCCTGCTGGGAGACTGCACTGAAGAGATTCCTCCACCTCTGCTTTGGGCCCCAGGCTGGCTGGATTTCCAAAGCTAGGAGAGGGGTTAGACATGACTAGTGGAGCCCAGTTAACAGATGGGGAAACAGCCTCCAGTGGATCCGAGGCCACACACCCCTTAGTTGAGCTGGAACCAGCAGCTGAGTTTACTGCTGCTCCAAGACACCTGCCATGGGACAGTGGACAGGACTGAAAAGGTGGTAAGAGGGCCTCCCTGGCCTGGGAGACAGCTCCCCGCAAGGGAAGGGCAGAGAAGTAGAGGGACAGAGAAGGTGACACAGATGGAAGAGTGGGAAGGAGCTGGCCTGGCTCAGCCCTAGGCTCTCCAGTCAGGTGCCCCGGAAACAGCCAGCCAGGGTGGGCCCGTATGACCAGCTGGCTGGGAAATGGGAAGGCACTTTTTCCAAGGGGACGTGGATCCTTTTTCTAGGGATCCTTATTCTAGGGAATAGGGAATTCTGGTGGTGACTGCTGTGGCAGATGGGAATGTGAGACAGATCCTGTGGTCCTGCAGCCTGGAGTGGGGTCTTTGGAAGTAAGGGTCCCACCTGGACTCTGTGAGTATTCACTGTGGGGTGGGGGCAGGCCACAGTTATTGATTGCCATTTTCCTGGCAGCCTGCCCCAGCTCCTCCTTGACACTGTCTGTATACAGCTGC
The DNA here is from genome assembly GCA_963574355.1 of Loris lydekkerianus. Lineage (NCBI taxonomy): Eukaryota > Metazoa > Chordata > Mammalia > Primates > Lorisidae > Loris > Loris lydekkerianus. Next base: position 45,542 of record CAUYPK010171123.1, read on the forward strand.
CCCTCCCCGCTGTTTATTTATTGCACAAATGAATCTAAGTTATTCGCCCCAGCCAGAGCCATGCTTCCACTCCCTGGAAAAGTGGATGTGGCCCTGAGCTGTACTTTATATTTTATATCTGCAAATAAATCACATTTTATCTTATATTTAGGGAAAACCGGATGGCAACAACAAAAAAAGTTAAAAAAAAAAAATTGCCCGGCCCCTACAATTTATTTATTTCTTGACTTACAGTAAGCGAGTTATCCGCCTTCTGTATTTTGTAGACTTTCTGAATAAAATCAAATTCTCTTTTTCCACAGAGAAGTGTATGTTCTGGGGTATGTTTTTGTGGCGGGGGAGGGGAGGGCTTCTGAATAAGGGGCTTAAGATGGGTTCTGTTCAGCTGCACCCAGGACCTCTGGGGGTGGAGGGTGTGTCCCTATCACTAGCTATGAGGCAGGGCATGGGCTCGGGTAGAGGCGGGGCCGGGACACAGAGTGCTGAAACTTTCATTCCTTCCATCTGGGCATCAAGGGGCCTCCCTGGAAGGCGAAGCACCAGCACATGAAATTACCAAAGTCCCACCCAGAGAGGAAAAACTTCAGATTTTGGAGTAATCTTTCCAGCACTTTCACATCAAGGTCTGATTTTCTATAGTCAAGTAGAAAGTATTTTCCCCACATTCTAGAAGGTACAGGGTGAGAAGCAGTTTCCTCAGTCCCAGCCTGCAGGCCTAAAACATTCATCCTAGGCCCTAAACTCACTAGTTTCAACCCAGCCTGCCTGCCTGCCCTTCTGGGGGACCTTGAGAAGGAGCCCAGTGGACTATGGTCTGCAGGTCAGGGCAGTCAGGGTTTGAATGTAGGTATGTCTTTTCCTAGCTGTGAGGTCTCTGGTGATAACTTGGTTTCTTGCAGCACCATTTGTAAAATGAAGGTGCTATGAGATCACAGGCATGAAAAGCCCTGGAGCCTGTGGGGCTGTAGCTTTCATGCATAGATTCCACGTGTACAGCAGCACAGACAACTATACAGCTGGGAGACAGTGGGGTGGGGGACCTGTTGGTCAGTCAAAGGTATAGGGTTTGGGTCTGGGAACAGGCCAAGCCGCGTGGGTTGGCTGGGTCCACAGGGCTTTCTCCTCGTCTCAGGCTGGCCCTTGGTACTTTCCCTGCCAGGCGCAAGATTCTGAAATGCTGAGCTCAGGCTGTGGAAAAGGCAGCAGGAAGCTGCGGGAGGGGCGGGTTATTTGCCTCAAGGTTAGAGGTTGGCAGGGATTCTCCCCCACCCACGGCATTCCTGAGTGCTCCTGTCAGCAAGAGGCCAGGCCAGGGAGGCACAGCATGCGGTGGAGGGAAGGTGCCCTAGAGGGCGGGCATTGTGCCTCAAGAATCTTGGGCAGACACTGCTCAGGCCCAGCAGCCTCAGGCCCCAGGGAGGAGGATGGAAGAGTCTGGAAGGAAGATCTCAGGGAGAACTTCAACCCCCAGTGCACATGCCCCACTCATCACGTTGACTAAACCCCTCACAGGGGCCCTATGACCAGCTGGCTGGGGGATGGGGAGGCACTTTGTCCAAGGGGACCTGGTTCCTGATTCTAGTCTCTGGCAATGTGAACCCCCTCATTGCTTGCAGGAAGGGAGAGGGTTTCCTAAGACCGCCCTGCCCACAGCTACTACACCCACCTCCAGAAACAAATGCAGGGGGTAGGGGGAGGAAGGAAAAAACCTCACCCACAGGCAGAAGAGATTTCAATACAATCTATATTATCTCATATATATATTTCTTCCTCACTTTATTTGTTCACTTCTGTCACGCATTTAAAATGTCACAGACCAAAATAGAACGGCTTTCTGGTGGAACTCATAGCAGTCACACGACAAGATACAAAACTAGGGGACTCTGTCTTCTCATACATCATACAATTAATTTTTCAAGTATCTTTTATGTACAAAGAGCTACTCTATCTGGAAAAAAAAAAAAAAAAAAAAGACAAGGTAAGTTATGCATCCTAGGAAGGAAGAGATGGAGCAGTCTGGCAGGTGTTCCTAACCTGGTGTCCCCAGGGACCACTAGCTCACTGCCCCTGAGCTCCTCCCACCCCCAGCCACCATGTGAGCAGACAGTGCTGGGCAGGCAAAGACCAAGGGGGCCAGGAACAAGCAACACACTTTGGCCTGAAGGAGAAAGGAAATTGAGTCGGAGAAACAGATTGAAGAAAGCAAATATAGGGGAGAACCACAGCTGCTCTCAGCCTGTGCCTGCTCTGCCCTCCTGGGCAGCTCCAGGACAGGTGGCATCCCCAGACAGGCGTCTAAGAACTAGCCTCTGTGTGGTGTACTGGGGTACTCTGGACTCCTCCTCCCACCCACCCAAGGGTTGGCTTGGCCATAGGGAAGGAAAAAAGCCAGGCAGATGGCTAAGACTTGACCCTCATCAGAGATTCCAGGAGGGACCCTGTTCATTCCAGGAGGGACCAAAACAAAGATTGCACAGTGAATGCCAGAGATGGGGGGCCTTCTCCCTCCACCTACTTCCCGCGGCTCTTGCAGCCCTAACCCAAGTACTGTCTGGGTTTGAAATGCCAGGGGACTCTGTCTACTGGAGCATGCACTTTGTCCTAAGGCCCTTCCTAAACCAGGGGCCAAGTAATCCCAGCCTGTCTGGGGGCTCCAGCCCTGGGAAGCCCCAGGTATATGGGTATGAAGGGGGCGAGGGAAGGGGACTTGGTGGACTTCCTGTCCACTCCTGAGGCCTATCTGAGGGCTCTTGGCCCAGCGCTGGAGATTTGAGTGCCAGCAGCTTAGCAAGGAGCCCCCAGAGAGTGTCTGGGACAGACAGGGGCTAGGGAGGGAGCTTTCATATGTGACTAAGGCACAGAAAAGAGGGGGGAGGGCAAAGGGGGCCCTGTGGGTACAGGAACCTGGGAGAGGGGTCTGAGACCACTGCTGCCACCTCCTAGCTGCATGGCCATCCTTCCCATTCTCCCCACTGGACTGACTTCCTCCGGAAGCTGGTCTGAAATGACCGACTCAGACCTTTCCCCTGAAACAGGAGGGAGAAGCTCCAGGGAGAGACTAGGAGCCAGCAGAGGTTCTAGCTATTCAGCCTGGGAAGGAGGGTGGGGAGCCCCTGCACAGCCCAGAACTCCCCCAGTACTTTATTAAGAAGGATCCCAGCAAGAGGGCAGTACAGGCTGCGGGCTGTCCTCAGCAGGCTGAGAGGAAGGGGCACGAGGCAGGCAGCGGTACAGCCATGGCAAGGACACCCAGGGGCCAGAGGACCCTACTTCAATAGAAGAAGGCCCCAGAAGGCCCTGAGTACCCTTCTTAGGTGGGACCCATGGCTCTTGGGGTCTGGCTCTGATCCTTGCAGCATGCCAGGTTGGCCTAGGTCAGGAGTGGGGTCCACAGAGCATCCCCATTTCCTCCTCCTGCCCAGGATGAGGCAAATCTAGCATTGGACAAAGATAGACAGGGGAGGGGAGCAGTCAGGAAGAGCCCAGGTCAGAGTACTGCACGGTGTGTGCAGTGGGCTGGGCCTGCTGACCTTGCCTGGGAGTCTTGTCGGGGAGGGACACCTAGAAGGCTGCAGCCACTAGTCCACACACAGCACGTGGGCTGGGCACAGCTGGTCCCACTGTGCTGCACCACAGCACACACTGCAGGGGCACAGGAGCTGCTCCACAGCCCTCTGTCCCTTGTTGGGGCAGTGCAGGAGCAGCCATGTAAGAATATTCCTGAAGCCTCGTGGGTGAGCCTGGGCAGACAGCATCTGGCCGCTCCTCTGGAAGCAATATGTGAGTGTTTCTGGTCCAATAAATAAAGGGCAACGCCAAAGCTGTGCCAGCTCCCTCTGGCTTGGCCGTGAGGCTGGAGGTGGGCGCAGCTTGCCGTCGGCCAAGGTGCCAGCACTCTCTCCACCACAGCCTGCACCTAGAACTCATCGTCAGAGCTGAGCAGGAGAGTCTTCTCGTTGTCGCGGGCCCCACTGAGGCTATGGGAGCGTGAGAGACTGTGGGCACTTCCGCGCCAGGTAGGTCCGGGTTCCAGCGTGGACTGCTGCGTGTACTGCTGGTAGGCGGGTGAGAAGTTGTGGATGGCGTCCTGCACGATGTCATGTGGGTTCATGGTCTCCTTGAGACTGCTGGAGATGCTCTTCATAGGGGCACAGCGGCCTGCAGGGCAGGAAGGGCAGTGAGAGGGAGGCTGCTTAGCCCTTGCCCCTTATGCTGGGAGCACCCCCACCCCAAGGCTGTCGTTCAACCACCTCCTCCTGGAGCAGAGGATGGGCCCCAGGACATGAGAAAGGGCAAAGATATGACTCCTTTGGCTGGTGAGTGGGAGTGACGAGCAGCCAGGGAGGCCCAAAGAGGTGGCTCAGATGTCAAAGGGTCACTGGCAGCCAAGTCAGGCAGATGGGAAGGGACCCAGGATGCCCCAAAGAGTCTAGGAAGGGCTCAGCACTGACTGAATTTGGGTACACTGGGGATGAGTGGCCTGGGCTCCACAGGTGCCAGGCTCCTGCCCCCAGACCTAGGGGGAGGGACCAGGGACCAGGGACTAGCCCTGCCAAAACCAGGCTGGCCTTCACCCACAGCAGAACAGACAGCTCATGAGCTCCCTGCTCCCCGCCCCCTACATGTGCTTCCTCTTCATCTGCTAAAGAATCACCCCCAGGGGCTCAGACAGAATGCCCCAGGCCACAAAGCTGAGCTGTAAGGCTCCAACTCAGGAACCCAGTTGGAGTTTGGGTTGAGACATCAGATTCAAACTATGAGCTCTTCTCCCCTTTGTGTTCTCTGCCATGGAAACATCACTAAATCCCCACAGATCCCATGAATAAGCTCTTGTGCCCCTAGAACTCAGCAGGGAACATTCCAGAACGAGAGACCTGGACAGAAGCAGCAAGCTCTATGAAGGGTGGCTCCTGGCAGGCAGGCACTCTGGGCTTTCCCACCCAGGGGTGTCTGTGGGGAAAAGACGAGGACAGAGAAGGAACTACACAAAGAGAGAGGCATGCTGATGACAGTGACCAGAACTGACGTGCAGGACAGACGTGTAGACCCAGAGCACGACCTACCGTAAGGGCCGTATGTTGGCACTGCCCATGGCCAAACCCGCAGCAAAAGCAGGGCAAGGGGGGCGGGGAGAGAAGCAGAGAAATAGAGAAGACAAGAGACAGCTGAGTGAACAATGCCCCCACCCCCAGGCCCACCAATGCGACACACCAAAATCCTTCTCTTCCCCTCTCCAGGTCCCATGGGCACCCAGGCAGCTCCAGGAGCACCCCTGGGGCTTGGGGGGGTGTCCGCCTAGGGATGACTCCTCCCATGTCTGCCAAGGGATCACTACTCCCACAAGTCTAACACCAATAGGGACTATCCCGCCTGGCGGTCAGAGTTCCCCCTGCAGGTCTAGGTCAGGACACCCCATTCCAGTGTTCTTCAGGTGCGATTAGAGCTACATACAGACCACATACTTTACAAACCTCAAAGCACTTCACAGACAAGGAAACTGAGGCTCAGATGGAGGAGCTACTTGTGCAGATCAAACAACAGAGCTGGCTTTGCACCCAAGCCTAACCTGAGGGCTGAGAAGGGCTGGGCCCTGGTAGAGGGTGGCCAAAGGACCCAGGACAGCAGCAAGGCAGGCATGGGAGAACAGCAGTCCCCCCCCAACCCCCTCCCACCACGCTGCTTCTTGCTGGTAGGTGTACCTGAGGGCAGTGTGTGGGAAGGCAGCCCAGGCTGACAACACAGAACCTCTGCAGAGCACCACAGTGAAAAATGGTCTCTGTGCAGCCCCACCTGCCCCTTGGGGGTGGCTCCAGGCTCCATGTCCAAGTGCAGTTGCCCTCAACAATGCATGGGTATTTTTGTTAGATGCTTTCAACTGGGGGCACCAACTTGAAAGCCAACAGAGGGTCAGCCACAGCAACTAAAGACTGAGAAAGTGACCAAGGGTCCCCTGCAAGTGTGTTGGGAGAACAAAGCCAGCATAAGCATCGCAGGGCTTCTTCCCAACAAGTTGAGGGGGAGGAAGTGGGGCCTTCTATATGCCACTCCACTCACACAGGGCCTTGAGGGCCTGGTGGCAGGGCCTGGCAAGGAGGTTTCTTGCTGTCAGCCACTTGGGAAGGACCCCTGGGTAGATGTGTTAGACCAGGAGGTTGTCCTCTCCCCAATCTCTCCTCCCTGAGTAAGTCAGTTTCAGACATTCCCAGCCTCCTCTTCCTCATCCCCCACCACACACACACACACACACACACACACACACAGAGCCTGGGAGCCAAGGATGTCCTCCTGCACTACAACTTCTCTGCTCCGCAGCAAGTCACCCTGGGAGCTCTTAAAGAGTTGGCACACCCTGTCTTTGAGCCCAGACCCAGACCGATTACTGAGGAATGAGGGTGAGGCTGACTCCTGCTCTTTTAAAAAGCTCTCCAGGGCATTTTCCTACACAACTGGGGCAGCTAACCACTGTTCTAGAAAGGAGGAAGATCAGCAGGTGTAAAAAGCAAGCTGTTAAATGCTATTACCATCTGAGTCTGTTTCTTATAAGTAATCAGGGTTTTTTGTTAAAACACACACACACACACACACACACACACACACACACACACACAGAGGCGGCGCCTGTGGCTCAGTGGGTAGGGCACCAGCCTCATATATGGAGGGTGGTGGGTTTGAGCCTGGCCCCGGCCATACTGCAACGAAAAAATAGCTGGGCATTATGGTGGGCAGCTACTCAGGAGGCTGAGGCAAGAGAATCACCTAGGCTCAGGAGTTGGAGGTTGCTATGAGCCACAGCACTCTACTGACAGCGATAGAGTGAGACTCTTTCTTTACAAAAAAAAAATACACACACACACACACAAACTTCAGAGATGAGAGAACTATAGGACAAATGGATAACGACACACAGTGCTAGGTGTCAGAAGCCCTCTGACACCTGAAATCTGTCTATTCATTATAGACTCTGTCCCCACTTTCAAATACACCATCTTGGGTGTCCACAGTTGAAACTGCAGGAGACAAGTAGGCTAAGTCCCCTGGACCAATTGGTAGTACTCATGCAAGGGTGTTCCTCCTTGTCCTGCCCCCAACCTTGACCTCTGCAGCCCCCTCCCCACATGTAAACTGGGGATCCCATGACATGACCCAGCCACACCCATAGGACTCTGGAAGGTGGGGGACCCTGGCTCATACCTTGCGCGTCCAGCCTCTTGTCAGCATAGACCTTGTAGGTGAAGGCATGCCGCAGGGCCAGGGCTGCAAAGAACATCTCCACACAGATGATGAAGTCCTGGTAGCCAGCTGCCACAGTACCCTCGCCCACTGACACATGGGCTGAGTGGATCTTAGGGATGGCCCCACACTTCTCCAGGATGGCCAGAAGCATGCCTGGATGGGAAGCATAGGAGTCTGGACCCAGACTGGACCCCTTCCCAGGGTCATTCCCCTTGCTGCTCTTCCCGATGCCTGTGTACCCCAGTAAGGATGGGGATGAGGTCACCACTGCCTGTGCAAGGTGGGGATGGCAACACAAAGATTTGGCCTCTGGAAACCCTACTCTCCCAGCTCCTGACCAGTACTAAAATTGAGACATCATAGTAGATTATATGGGTCCCCTCATCCAAAGCTCCCCTAGTTCCTGTGAAAAGCCCTTAAGAGTCCCAATTTGGCCCTCAGCAAGTGCCCAGTGGACTGGGTCCCCTGGAGCTCCAGGCCAGGCTCACCCAGGACAGCCCACAGCCTGAGCCACACAGCCACCAGGGTCAAGGAGCAGAGGGAGGGCCGAGGCTCAGCTGACAGGGCACATGGGAGGTACTGCAGCACCCTGGGGGGTGGGGGAGAGGGCTCACCCTGCCAGAAGGAGAGAAAGATGACAGACTTGACCATGAAGAACTTGAGGACGGGGCTGTAGGGGCTGAGCAGCTCCCGGGTGGCAAAGTAGAAGAGGAAGAGGGCGTAGAGGGCCAGGCTGACAGAGATGTTGTAGATGATGGTCACATAGAGGTAGCCGCTGGTGACGCTGCAGGATGGGAACATCCTCTGGCTGGACAAATCCGTGCAGTGGATGGAGCCCTCCCCACACACTCCCGCGTCCAGCCCCCATGGCTCTTAGCTGCACTCCCGGAGCAGAGCTCAGTAAGCCCCTAAAGGAGGGCGGGTGATCACAGCCCCAGGACAGGCCAGCTTGTGGCCTCTGCTTCTCTCACAGGCATGTCTAAGTTCTGGTGCCCACACTCCTGATGTTGGACACCCATGTGAAAACCCCAACAGTCCAATGACAGGCATCAAAGTAGGTGACATGGCCAAGTCACACCCCCTGACTTCAGTTTGCTCTCTTGCCCTGGTGGGGCTTCCGTGTGAGTTCCAGAAAGTATGTGTATCACCTGCAACCACAGGGCCAGACGCGTAGTTACTGGTGCTAATCCCCAAAAGACATGTGTGTGGACACCAGCAGGGGCTGTATGCCCTAGAGTCTGGGACTGCCCCTGACCTCACTCTCTGCCTCAGGAAGAGTTGCTGCCCTTTGTGCCCTATCCCCTCATGGCACCACTCTGCAGCTCCCATGTGGACACAGCTAGCACCAAGGACTCACTCCTGGGTCAACAGTAGGGTCAAAGACAAGGGTGCCCACTGCTAGGCTCAGGCTCAGAGGTGCAGGGAATTGTGAGTGGCATGGCACAGGGAAGGTCACAGCTGTGGGGCCCATCTGACGGCCTTTCCCTGAGCCAGGGCACCACCCCACACCCACACTCCTCTTCCATGCGTAAGGGAGGGCCCGCTGCTTACTCAAAGTCCCCGTCTCGGTACTTGCCAAAGGCCTGGAGGATCACGGTGCTGACTGCCATGAGTGGCTTCACCACACAGAACTGCAGGGTGGCCTGTTCGGGAGAGAGAAGGTCAGGAGTTGAGAAGGAGCAGGGGTCCTGCTGGAGGAAATGGCCACCCAGGGAGAAGAGGTGGGCAAGGGCCTCCTCTTATTTGCCCCATCCACTCCTGGTCTGGTTCCTGGTGAGCGAGGGCTTCCCCATTCACTCCTGGTCTGGTTCCTGGTAAGCCGGGGCTTCCAGGGGTGGAGATGACCCACAGGAACACCAGGTGGGGAGCTGGGAGCAGCTCAGAGCTTGTGAACTCCAGAATCCTGAGCTAAGTGTGAAATGCATCCCGGCCAGCTCCTAGCTGTAGTAGCCAGGACAGTCCTAGCCTCTGAGTGCAGACCCACTGGTAAAATGGACACATGCCAGGGTCACTGCTTTGGGGATGGTAAAACTAGACAGTCAGTACCTTCTTGGAGGAATCTTACCTCTGAGAATTTAGTAAAGGCTCTTGCTGGCTTGCCTGGCCCCTGAATGAATTCCTTAGCCTGGTGTTCCCATTTCCCTATAGAGGCCTTAGTAAACTCAAGGGGAATTCACAAGGCCCATAAAAATCACCAGAATCACCATTCTCCTGGAACAAATAAATTTAAGCCACAAGGTCCCTCTGGAGAAGCTAAAGGCCAATCAGTAAGATGAAGATAGTATGGCTCCAAGCAGGGTGAGGAGCCTAGAGCAGAAAATGTGACCTGCTGAAGCCCCAGTGTCTGCCCTGAGGGGGCATCAGAGGAGGGGAGCCCAGGAGCCGCACCATGGGGCTGCTTCATGGAGAGGCACATAGACAGGACAGAGGTGTGGGCGCTCTCTCAGGAAGCCCCTGAAAAAATTTCCCTGACCCCACACCCCAGCTGGAGGAAGTGGGACCTGCACCCTCCAGGAAAAAAGGAAGAGTGGCAGTTTGCACAATTGGAGTTACGAGCCTGGCAACGTGCTGGAGCTCTTCTGTGTCAGCTTACTTGGTGCTCCATGATGTGGGAAACACCATCATACCCACCTTACAGATGAGGAAACCGAAGCACAGAGAAGCTGAAGTGGCAGAAGGAGCATCAGAGCCCAAGCTAGCAGGCCCCAGAGTCATCACCCAGCTATACCCTTAACCACTCAACAATTCCCAGCCAGGCTAGACACCAGGGTCAACTGGGGGAGCTTTAATCAAGTGCCAGGTCTCTGAGCTCTATTCCAGACTTCGTCAGTCAGGCTGGAGTGAGAGGGTGGCTGATCTGGGAATCTCCGCTTTTAACAAGCTCTCCAGAAGATGCAGACACTGGTAACTGGCCTGAGGATGTCTAAGACCCACCTTGTGCCTGCCACAGTAAAGGGATGAAGAGGCTTTCTTTGTTCTCTGTCCTCTTACTACCTCTCCCTGTCACCTCCAGGATTGACAGCAGAACATCTAAGCCCACAGGGCTAGGGAACAATTTACAGCAAGGCCAAGCTAGCTAAGAATCATGAGATCAAAACTTTGTAGACAATATAATCATTAAACAAGGCAGTGAGTCACAGCTGGGCCGGAACCTGGGTGGCTAAACCAACTGGTAAACAATGGCTCTGAATGCCCCACCCTGAGCCCAGGACAGTTTTAACTCTTTCCCCGTGTTTCTAGAGCGGAGATTCTGAATTTAGAAACATACTAGGAAGGAAGATCTGGAAATAGAACTGGCGACCTGGCCTGTCCAGGTAGATGCCTGTGGGTGTGCCTATACTGAGGGCCTGCATCCCACACAGAAGGGAGCAGAGGGGCCAGCCCCTCTGCAGGCCAGTGACTCGATTATGGGTTTTGTTTCTACTCCTGGTGATGCTGGAGAGGCTGACGGAGGCCCTGGGGAGTCCCAGAGGAGACTGATGAGAGGTCACGAAGACTGCATGTGGCTCCTCAACCCTACCTCCTGAGACAGGATGCCACAGGCTTTCTGCAGCACTGTGTCCAGTGCTCCACCTGCAAGCTCTCATCTGTTTCTCTCAGCTGTCTCTTGAGATCACAGTCATTACACCCAGTGATGGGCGCAAAGCTCAGACAGGTTAAGTAAATTATCCAAGGTCACTTAGTCAGAGAAGCTAGTATCAGAGCAGATGGTCAGACACCTGGGCTTACACACACAGTGCAACCTCGAGGCCTCTACCCTGGCTACTGCAGACCACCCTCAGGGAAGGTAGCTGAGGAAGCCAGAGAGGCTGGACTGCCAAATGGGAAAGGGGGACAAGACCAGAGAGACAGCACTCGCCTATTCTGACTTGTGTCTCTGATGCAAAAACCCTCCTGCCCTCTAGCCGCAGCTGATGAGAATCTCCATGAGCTTCCTCTGATTTTCACACATCAAGACTTGGTCAAAAACAAGCAAGAGTTTGGGACCAGCTCCTGCCCAAAGCTGAACCAGACACTCCCAGGACACCAGGACTCCCAGAACAGCCCCTCTGAACACATGCTGTGAACATGGTACCTTCCTAACAGTCTGAGAAGGCTGGTGCTGGGTGCTGGGAGCTTGGAGGGCTCATAGTGAAATAAGCCTCCACAGGTGGGGGTCAGGCAGCCTGTGGGTCCTCCCCACCCCTGCAGCTGCTGCTACAGGGTGCAGACCCAGACTCCAGGTCCCAAGCCTGCTCCTCCTGACCTGGGCAACTACCCAGGGCACACACCTGTTTGCAGAACCGCAGAAATCCGATGGAGTAAGTCTTTCCCCAGAGGCAGCACGTGCCGTACATACAGCTGGACCTGGAAGAGACAAGTGCATGAGAAGGGGGTGCTGAATGAAGAATCAGGATGCGGGAAAAGTTGGGGTTGGGGACAGCTGCCCTTCAGCGCATGCAGACAAGCTGGGCAGAGGTCTGGGGCAGCCCTGGAGCCCAAGGCCAAACACAGGAGAGCAGGGCAGAGTGTCTACCTGTGTCATGGGCCATGAGGGATGCAGGCCTGCTCTGGCCAAGAAGGTGACAAACCAACTTGGACAGCACTGAGTGGAAAAACAGCAGGAGGCAGAAACAGACAAACAGGAAAGGACTGAGGCTGAGACAGGAAGAGAGAGAGGAGAACAAGCCAGAGGGGCCCTCCCCAGAGGTCAAATGAACGGTCTTGCTCAGGAAGTGCAGGAAGAGTGCAGCAGGTCAAGATCACAGGCAGAGACAGACTATATGTCCAGCTGACGCCAGAGCAGCTCAAAGAACATCAGGCCCAGGCATATGGGGTGCTTTGAGGGCTCCCAGGCTGGTCAGACTCACTCGATGGGCTTCCCTCTGATCTCCGCCATGATGGAGCTCTCTCCCCCGAGGTACTCGTAGCACAGGCTCAGGAAGTTATAGATGACCAAGGCTGTGGAAAGTGCCCAGAGAGAACCACTGAAATCAGCAGACCAGGTCACAGACAGCAGACTTCTCCATAGCAGTGAGATGAAGGCGCCACGGCCACACACAGCAGCAGGGAGCACCCTCGGGGACAGACAGATGTGCAAAGAAGCCCATAAAAGGAACGCGCGGTTACAGTCCATTGGTCAGTACACAATCAGCACGGCTGCATCACCTTACTCAGGGTGCACATCTGCGCTGGGCAGGGTCTGACTGCTTACCAGAGCAGGACCATATGGGGATACTGAGGTCAGGGTGGGCACTTTGTGGGCTGGCACTGTGTGCATTCTGGGGTGAAATGGTGTTGGCTTTATAATATTAGTTTTACACACTGTCTGCAGAGACTTTAAACAACAATATAACTCTCTCCAGAGAGATCTTGGGAGAAATTCCAAGCAAGAATAAGACAGCAAAGCCTCCATCCACTCAACAACCCGCACAGGTGAGTGGTGTGTGCATAGCTCTGTAAGCTGTGACAAAACACGTGAGGCGGGCACAGATTATAGTGCAAATGTCTTGAGAAGCTCAGCCAGCTCCAAGGTGGGACACACTCAACATTCCCACACAAACCCCAAATTCGTAACAGTGAGTGATGGCACAGCTACAGTCTGCGGAAAACATCGATGCTATAAATACAGCAATTCTCAGTAACTAGTCTCCAGATCAGAGGATTTCTGCTGAATCAGCAAAACGAAGGTTACTGCCTGCATGGTGACAGAAGCACAGGAAGGTGCCAGGATGGAGGATCAGGTCAGGGGAACAGGTCAACGAAGCTAGGCGGCCCTGCTAGCAGAGCTCCTTCCCATCCGAGCCCACCAGCCCCACAGCACAGAGTCCTGCATGGCTCTCAGTGCTACCCGGTTTGGCATCTGGTCTTTCAATGGGTGACCTGGTCCCTGCCCATGCTCACATCCCTCCTCAACAGCACTCAGTGCTGCACCTGGCCTCAGGCAGGCTCTTCACTTCTGTGTGAAGACCCACTGGATGGAGTCCCCCCCCCCCCCGCCCTACCAGGACCCTTCAAACCCAGCGGGGATGCTGCGTACTCTGACAAGTCTCTGTCACCAGTGACCTAAATGGACATTAGTGCCTTCTCACCCATGGACCTGATCCAGCACACTGCCCAGTATTCTACCCTGTGTCACACTGACCTACTGTGACCCCCTGAAAGGGAGCCTTCTCCTTCCCCAGAACTTAGGAGTGACTCATAGCACACGTAGGGCACATCACAAACCTCTGACTGCCCCAGCTGGACACAGAAGGCCCTGGCAACACGTTTTTAGGCAAAATTGGCTTTCAGCTATTAGGAAAGGAACATACAGGTTTTGGGGTACTTTAGGCCACTCAGAGTTTCTCTTGGCTCTTGTCATCAGGCAGCACCCTATACATAAGTGACACATAGCTTTTGATCATGCTTTGCTGTGACTGTCCCTTCACACACATAATAGCAGAGAGTTTGCAACGTGGCTTTACCTGTGTTGAGCCTCTCTAGGCTGGGCTTCAATTCCATCTTCTATTAATGGGGATCACAGGGGCAGAGGGAGTGTTAATGGAGTATTAATGTAGTAGGTGAAGTATTCAAAAGGGTGGCCAGTGCTCAGCGGAGCTCTCTGGGCACTGGCTGTCCTGGCTGATACTGTTTGCTTGCCTGCCTGCCTTGCTCAGGGTCAGATGCCCCTTGATGGGTTGGAGGCTGTGCCCTGCCTCCCTGGGCTGGAAGCAGCTTAGGATGTTTGGTGACAGCAGAAGCCTCCACTAATCTCCAGAACTCACAATTTACTGGCAAGAACTCTGAAGCAGAGAGAAGGGGTGTGGGCACCAAGCAAGCCATCTAATGTCAGCCTGATAATGACCTTTGCCAAAAACCACACAAGACCCAGTGGAATAGATATATCCACTCTAAGCTGGGTCCAGCTATACTGCGGCTGATGGTATCTCCCAAAGATGGCCACACCCTGTGATGTCTACACCCCTCCATTGAAAGGTAGGGTCTCAATTCCCTCCCTTTGCATCCAGGTGGATCTGGGTGACTTCAGCATAAGTGGTGTTTCAGGACATCAATTTTGGGGTCAGAAAAGTCCTCTTTTCTCTGGGACCCAGCCACCATGCTGGGAGGAAGCACAGCTAGCCCCTATTAAAAGGCCACATAGTGGCTCGGCGCCTATAGCTGAGTGGCTAGGGCACCAGCCACATACACCAGAGCGGGTGGGTTCAAATCCAGCCCAGGCCTGCCAAACAATGACAACTATAACCAAAAAATAGCCAGGCATTGTCCCAGCTACTTGGGAGGCTGAGGCAAGAGAATCACTTAAGTCCAAGAGTTTGAAGTTGCTATGAGCTGTGAGGTCCCGGCACTCTACCTAGGGTGAAATTAAAAAAAAAAAAAAAAAAGCCACACGGAGAGTCTCACATGAAGGGAATTGAGGCCCTCAGCTGACAACCAGCATCAACTCCTGACACAAGAGTGAGCCTTCAGATGACCCCCTGCCTGGCCTTTGAGTTCTGCTGAGGCTCAGACTCCATGGAGCAGGAAGAAACAATCCCCCCTGTCCCCTGTCCAAATTCCTGACCTACAGTATCTATGAATGAAATTAATGGTGCTTTATACTTGTACGTTCTGGTCAGATGACTGATTTAGCCTCTGTAAAGGGCAAGTTCCCAGGATGCACCAGGCTCTCTCACACCCCCAGTAGTCTCATTCTGGCCCTGTTGCCAAGTCCCAGAGGCAGACCCAGCCGGGATGCCACCTCCTGTCCTGTCACTATGCTCATGTCACATACTATCTGTCCCTGTGATATATCCTGTCTGCCTAGTACGAGAGGCAGGAGAAAGCAGGGCAAGGAGCCATGGATCCCGTAGCCAGACTGCCTGGGCATGGACTGTGGTTCCACCACTCAGGAGCTGTGCAGCCTCACTCAAGTTTCTGAAGAGTTCCATGCCTCAGTTTCCCCATCCACAAGCTGAAGATATCTCCTTCCTGGAGGTGTTCAGGGGGCAGGAGGTTCAATGTGTACAGCTTTAGATAGGGCTGAGCTCACAGGGAACAGTCCACAGTGTGTGGTCTATTGTTCCCTTTGGACTGTAGGCTCCTTGTGGGCAGGAGTCCCACCCCCAATGAGTCCCAGAGCGCCTGGTGCCATATCCTTAATCAACACCAAAGGAATGAGCAGACAGGCAGGCAGGCACCATTGCCCCAGGTGAGGCTGCCAAACTGACAGCTCAGGAAGGTGGGACAGGCAGGTGTTGCCTACTCTTAGTTTCCCTGCTGGAACAGAGAAAGGGGTCCTTATCTCATAGAGGTGACAGGGGAATCCTGTCCCCAGGGTCAGACAGGTCCCACATGTTCAGCTTAATGTAAGAGATTATTTCTACCAGGCAGAGACAGAAGGCAGCTGCCTCCTGCCAGCAGAAGAAACCTGGCTGGCATCCTTCCGCAGACATTCTAAAGGGCTCTCTTCTCACCCCAGACGTGAGGCTTTCTTTCCTCATCAAAGTTCTCTCACTGGGAGCTGCCTGCACAGAAAGTTAATCAAGTGCCAGGTCTCTGAGCTCTATTCCAGACCTCGTCAGTAGGGCTGGAGTGAGAGGGTGGCTGCCTTTCCCTGAGCCAGGGCACCACCCCCGTCAGCCAATGACCCAATGACTGCCACGACACTGCCCTGAGGGTCCCCAGGGCTTTTGCCTGCAGCTCCCAGACATACCCTCTGCTTCTTCAGTCACCTACAGCGCCCTACCACGCTGTGTGGGACCTGATGGCTCAGGATACACCAGGCCACTCTAAGCTCCCCTCCTGAGCACACCTTCAGTACTGAAGCTGGGTGCCAGCCTCTCTGCTACACAAACACTCTGCTTATCTGGAGAGACTTGAGGCATTCCACATTCCAAATAACTGGTAGATGAGCCTTGAAAACTTAATTTTGACCATGTTAGAATTCCTGCTCAATAAGTAGGAGCCTCAAGACAGTCTTTCACCCCTTCTCAGTGACTGGTCACTCTGGCTGGGAACGAGTACAGTGTGCTGCACAGGGACCTGCTCGGCTCCGAGCTGCTCCCTGCAGCTCTCCTGCCCCTCCCTCCAGGCTGTTCTGGCCTTTGCTGATCCTGCTGAGTCCTGCTTCTTGCCACCCAAAGACTGTTTCTGACCTCTTCTCCACTGGCTCCTCCTTTCTTTCCTCGGATCCACTGAGCTCTTGTAATCCTTAGCTCTAACTGCCAGAGCCAGGGCCAGCAGGAGCTCTGGTCAGCAGGTACCACAGCCTGCCACACAGTCCTCCTGGCAACAAACTGGCCTTGGCTCTTTTGTGGCCCTGTGTCTGTGGCCCTCAACTGTGTTCACCCAGCTGGACTCTATCAGAGATGATGTTTCACTTTAGGACAGACGCCAGGAAGCTAAGTTTGTGCAAAATCCAAAACAGGGTGAAGGAAGCATTACTCTCTAATTGTTTCTACCATGCACATAAAATTTCTTTCCCAAAGAGGAGTTCACACTTCCCAGGGGAGAAGCTGTTCCTTCACTACAAGCAGGAGCAACACTCTAACTCGGAGGCCCAGGTTTGACTTTGGCCACTGGCCCTTACTATCTGGGTAATCTTGGGCAACTGCTACAACTGACTCAATTTTTTTTCTACATTTGTAAAATGGGGATGGTAATGTACACTCTGCCAGGTAGCAGGGAGGTGAGAATGAGCTCACAGTGATGAAAAACGGGAAGTAAACCTGTGACATGCCACATAAGGTCCCTGCACCCCTAACTGTGGAAATCCCCAAGGCTGTCACAGAGAGCCTCTTCGACCACCCCCACCCCTCCAACCCCACAACACCAATCAAACACTAAGTGCAATTGGGGGATGGTTCCCACCTGCCTCCATCTGCCCCATACACCTCTGGCAGCACATCCTGTGAATCGCAGCCCTCACCAGAGGGCAACGCCACGGTGGGACCCTGGGCATGTCACTCTACTTCTCTGAGATTCAGCCCTCTCCTTGGAGAATAGGAACTCTAGCTCCAATTCAGCAGTTCACGTGCTGAACACACACTTACCTCCACTACCTTCCCTCCCTTCTCCTCAAAATGCCATTGAAATGAGAACAAATGGGGTTGGGGTACAAATCTTCTTCCAGGACAAGGAGAATGACAATAGAGGCAACAGACAAGAGGCACCAGTGAAACCTCTGGATAACACAGCCTGGTCACTGAGCTCTGGGGAGCCAGGGAGAACCCCAGAAAACCTTAACACTGAACGTGCCAGGCAGCTCCAAGGGCTGTGGGTGAGGGTGCAGATGGAAAACTGCTCAAAAGTTGTTACTTTCAAGAGAGGCTAAGAAGGCTCTGCCCTTGAACATGGCTCAGCGAGGGACAAAAAATAAAAAGACGGAGTCTAAATATGAAGGGTAAGAGGTCCCTGCAGGTCTTCTGTCACCCTGTACTCATAACTGTCCAGGCAGAAAAGGAGAAAATTACTCTCCAGAGAAACAGGCCTGGAATCAAAAGCCTTCATTTGGTAACTGCCCCTAATGCTGCATAAAAAAGGCAGAGGAAACATCCCATGTTCTGTCACTTAGCTGGGAGACCCAGTAATTTAAACCTTAATTCTTAAATATTAAAAATAGCTGAGGACACTACATATTTGAAAAACACTTCTAACACAAAGGTCAAAGACCAAAGCAAAGGAGTAGATGAAAGGAACTCAGGAGATAAAGATAACGCAGGTAACATTCTTCTGTTAACTATAATTAACATCCCCAGAGACAGCAGAGGCATTCTCTCCCCCATACCCACAACAAGGAGCTTTAAAAAAAAAAAAAAAAGGGTGGTGCCAGTGGCTCAGTGGGTAGGGCGCCAGCCCCATATACTGAGAGTAGTGGGTTTGAACCCAGCCCTGTCCAAACTGCAACAAAAAATAGCCAGGCATTGTGGCGGGCGCAGCATTGTAGTCCCAGCTACTTGGGAGGCTGAGGCAAGAGAATCACCTAAGCCCAGGAGTTGGAGGTTGCTGTGCGCTGTGACACCACAGCACTCTATCAAGGGCAATAAACTGAGACTCTGTCTCTAAAAAAAAAAAAGCTACTGACAAACCCTAAATGTGGATTTAGGAAAAGGAGGCCAGGTGTGGTGGCTCATGCCTATAATCCCAGTACTGTGGGAGGCTGAGGTCAAGGCCAGGAGTTCAAGACCAGCCTGAGCAAAACGGCAAGCTCTCATCTCTACAAAAACTAAGAAAAATCAGCCAGGTGCGGTAGCACGTGCTTGTAGTGCCAGCTACTCAGGACAATGAGGCAGGAGGATCACTTGAGCCCAGGCATTTAGAGTTGATGTCACTGCACTCTAGCCTGGGCAGCCAACATCCCACCTAAAAAAAAAAAAAAAAAAAAAAAAAGAAAGAAAGAAAGAAAAAGAAAAAAATAGTGATACAATCATACTGAAAAGATGAGAGAAATTAAGAGAGAAACAGAGAGAGAGAGAGAGAGAGAGAGTGTGTGTGTGTGTGTGTGTGTGTGCATGCCAGGGGACCAATACCTAAATCAAACCTTTTATAGTAGGACACCCCAATGTAAAACTATATAAAACTGAAAAAAAAAAAAGTATAAGTACAAGCATATTTTTAGGTTATTCTAGGAAAAGACAGTTAAAAGAGTTGAAAGTACAGTAACCTTAGGAGTGAAAAAAACTGGGAAAGTTTTGGGTGGTGCCTATGACTCAAAGGAGTAGGGCGCCGGCCCCATATACCGGAGGTGGCGGGTTCAAACCCAGCCCCGGCCAAAAACTGCAAAAAAAAAAAGGGGGGGGGGCAATTTTATGTTTCAATCATGTACCTATACAGGCAGTCCCCGAGTTACAAATATTTGACTTATATACAACTCACTCTTACAAACGGAGGCTATATGGTAAATCCCTGAGTTATAAACGTCCAACTGATGTATGATTCGCACTTACAAATGAAGGGTATTTTACAGATAATAGGTAAATGTACCTATTCCAACTTATATACAAATTAAACTTAAGAACAAACCTCCAAAACCTATCTCATTTGTAACCCGAGGACTGTGTGTTACTTTAAAAAAAGTAAAATTTAGTGTTTAGAAGCAGAAGTTAAAAAAAAAAAAAAAAGGCAACATCTGTGCAATGCCCAGCAATGTCTGCCAGGGGCTGGTAGATCTGAAATCAGAGTTCCCCACTGAGCCAGCTCCCACCCTCCCCATGCCTCCCTGGCCTGGAGCACAGAGGAGAAAAGGTGGAGGAGGGACAAATGGGGGGGGGGTCCTTTTTGAATTTTAAGGAACTCCTGGTCACTAACTCTGGGGGCAGTGCAGAAAGGGGCAAAGCCAGGGCCAGGCCGCTGACTCGACACTAACACTGGTGAACTCCAGGCCACCTGAACGCCACAGCAGCTGCTATGCTGTTTGTAAACTCCCTGCCAGAGGCCAGGCCAAGGGGATAATGGCGTTGCTAGGAGATGCACTCACAGGGCAGCAGACTTCCTGAGAGGACCCTTACTGGGTGGGAGGCAGGTTGGGACAGGCGGGGCCTAAACAAAGAGGCTTTTGGAGTAGGGGTGACCGCCAACCATCTGCTGCTGCCTCTGGGCACAGAACAGGGACAGGGCAGAGGTTCCCCTGGCTGTGTCCCCCAACTTCTGCCATGTACCTCAGTCTTTAGGGCCCAGCCACAAAGATAAACTACCCTTGCCCCTTGATCACACAGGAAGAGGCCCCTTGGCAGAGAACAACTTTTTGCTTCTGTAGGAACCAGACTGGCATATGCGAGGCTGGAAGCTGACTGGAGAAGGACTCTCAGTCCCACCCTTCCCCAGGCTCAGCTGTACGGCTCCCTGGGTACCCAGGGATTTCCCTGCAGACCCAGCTGCTACCAGGAACATTGGATGCCAGAGCCCCAGTTAAGCCCTAAATAGGCTTCCACCTGGCCTCAGTATTCTCACCAGGAAGAGGCAGGACAGGACACCAGCCTAGAAGGAGGGAGCCTTGGAATTCAATGAGGCTTCATGTGGAAGAATGGAAGGCACACTTCCTTGTACAAAAGTTATAGAGTAAATAGCTCCATGTGCCAGGCTCTGTCCAGGCCTGGGCACCCCCGTCCTGCTCTGACAGGGCTGGCAGTGTGCTCAGCACGACACAGCATAAGCAAGGCAATGTAAACTGTGGGAGAGCATGCAAGCCCCAGGTTGCTGGGAACAAGGGGAAGAGAAAGTGCTTCTCTGAGAGACATTGGAGGACAGATAGGGAGGAACAGAGGGGAAGCCACCCTCAGAGCAGGGGAAGAGATTTCCAGGCCAAGGGGGACGGACACGCACCAAATCTCTCAGGCTAGGAAGCACCTGATGTGCTCCAGCCAGAAAGGAGGCTGACAGAGGATGGGAAATGGGGAGACACGAAAGCTGGGGGGGGGGTGGGGCTCTATTTCTTCCTATCCCAAATGCATTTCCTGTACCCTGTTAGTCCTAGGGATACACAAGGTTCAACATGGATCAGGAAGAGAGACACCAGCTGCTTGGGGAATAGGTATAATGAGCCCCAATATCCATGAAGCCCAGGCCAGGGCAAAGCCCTCCTAGGTCAGGGATATAGACAACTTCTGGGCATGGCCAGAGCTCCCTGACCTCAGCCTGAGGAAGACCACATCTGGTCACTTTATCCAAAATCGTCAACAAAAAGTACAGTGAAGAGGCAGGAACTACGTGCCCTGCTAGGGGTGTGGGCATCAAAGTGAGGTTCTTGGGCCGAGCATGGTGGTTAATGCCTGTAATCCCAGCACTCTGGGAGGCTGAGGTGGGTGGATTGCCTGAGCTCACAGGTTCAAGACCAGCCTGAGCCAGAGCAAGACCCCATCTCCTAAAAAAAAAAAAAAAAGAGCCATGTGTTGTGGCAGGTGCCTATAGTCCCAGCTAGTCAGGAGGCTGAGGTAAGAGAATAGCTTAAGCCCAAAGAGTTGGAGATTGCTGTAATCTATTACACCACAGAACTCTACAGAGGGCAAGAAAGTGAGATTCTGTCTCAGAAAACAAAACAAACAAAAAAAAAAAGTGAGGCTCTTGACTGAAGGGACCCCCCACCCCCCTTCCTATTGGCCTGCCACCTGTCTTGAAACGTCTGGGTTCTCCCTCCTCATCTACCCTTCACCTAGATCTGTAAAACCCACAATTTCTAATCTTGTCATATTTTTATGAGTCAACTGTTAAAAAGAAAATGTAAATTCTCTGTATGGCTTGCAGGGCTGTGTATGTCCCTGTCCTTGGCTCCCAGTGTAATCCATTCTCTAGCCACTGACTTCTCCTCTGGCCAAGGCTGGTCCCCAACACAGCACCCCCAACGACCTCCCAGCCACACGTGTGCAGATTCCTCTCTCCCTGTCAGAGTAGCTTCCTTGTCATCTCAGGGTGACTGTTTAGGGACCACAGGTCAAAGAAAGCAGAGATGGTGAATAATGGCCTTATTGCAACCCAGAGCCTGGTCCATGGTCGCAGCTCAGTACAGGAGAAGGAGACGTTTCTGCTCCACACACAGAACCAAGGCCCCTGAAAGGAAGTGAGGCCCCTTTTCGGTGACAACGCAAGCACCTCATGGGACAGAGCTCTGATTGTTAAGACCCATGGGGATGGAACCTGGCTCTACTGCTGCCCCTGCCCTCCCTGGATAAATCCCCACTCAGCTGTACCTGGGGTGACCTGGAGTTTCTCGACACACACAGACCACTCCCTTGTTGCCACCCCTACTTGGAGATGCCAGATTGGGAAATGAGACGTAAGTGGAGGGCCTGCCTCCAGGTATCTGTAAGGGGAGACTCCCCTACATATGCTGTTACCGGTCGATTTGGGACAGAAACCCTGAGGGGGTAAAAAAGTGAGGGCTGGGTCAAGACCAGTCATCCTGTGGCTGGCAGGCCCCTGGTGGAAGAGCGTGGGTGGGGCTCCCAGCGGCCACCAGCTCCTCAGCCCCCCCCCCCCCACGTATCCTCACCCTCGTAGCAGTCGCGTACGGTGCCGAAGTACACGTAGTACTGGTCGTTGGTGAAGAAGAGCAGGCTGAGCCAGGAGTCGAAGGCGTAGATAGGCACGATGAAGAGGATGCGCACGATGTAGCGCTGCTCGTTGGGGCAGCTGTAGCAGCGCAGGTGCATGTAGATCTGGGGGCAGAGGGCACGTCAGCCAGGCCTCCCGGGTGCGGGAGGGGCAGCCTAGCCAGGGGACATGGGCATGTGTGGACTCCTAGCTCTGCCACTCACTGTCTGGCACCTGACTCAAGGCACTCACCCCGAGCCTCAGACCCCTGCTTTATGAGATGCCGGTGGGGAACCCTGCGTCCAAGGCTACAGTGAGACTCAGACCACCATGTCACACAAAGCCCATGGAGCACACGTGTGGTGCCCAAGGGGCCTCCTTACAGATGCTATGGTGGTGAGCCCACACCCCTAGACCAGTGGTCAAGGACAAGCCTGGAATCCAGGTTAACAAGCTCGCCAGGAAGTCACGTACAGGTGGCTCTGCCTCGACAGCCCACCTTCCCCTTTGCCCTTCTGGGCAGAGGGTCTAAAGTGGCAGGATGGAGGTAAGGCACACACACCTGGGTTGTAGCCCGCCCTGCCTACAGGGGTGAGCTAGTGCAGGGGTGAGAGAGCTGGGGGCCCCCTTCTGAGGGAGGTGGACGCACTTCCTGGCTGAGTGGCAGCCGTGATGTCCTCATGCTGGACCTTCCAGTTTATCAAACAGAGGCAGCACCACCTGCCTCACCCTGAAGTTAGGAGAATGAAGTATGACTTTCAGAAAACAGGGGTAAAAAATAGGAATTATACACAAAGGCCAAAAGCTGTTCTAGACTAGTCCTCAGTCCCAGCAGCCCCTGCATGTCCGTCCCAGGTCTCCTGACATCACACTTGGCCCAGCTGAGCCCCAGGCCAGGGAGGAAAAGAACAAAATATTCCCCATCTGCTATGAGTTGACCGCCTTGGGCACAAGTGGGTTCTGAAAAGGATAGGACATGGGGTAGCGGAGCTGACTGGGGAACTTGAGCAGACACACCAGCCCTTCTTCACTGATCACCTGCAACCCTCCTTTCTGGGCCACTAAGCCTGTCTTAGCCCACACCCAGACCCCTCTGAGGCTATGAAATAACAGGGATGGACAGGAAACCTGACTTCCGCCCTAGCTCTGCCATCAACTTACAAGTGACCAGGCCAGCTCTTCCCCTCCTCCCCCTCTGCCTCTCAGTTTTCCATCTACAAAGGGGCTCCTGACACCCATGTGCCCCTATAGCTCCTGGCTCCCTGGAGGTTAGGCTGGAATGAGATTAATTCTGACCAATTATAAGGGAGCAGAACAGACTAGTGCTGTCTCTGGATTGAGTTGCCTTCCTCACATTCACTGCTCCCAGTCGTCAGAGGGTGGATGCCTTGAAGCTGCATGATGCTGGGGCCGTACAGCAGCACCTGACCTGCTCTGGGCCAAGTTGGGATATGCATAAGAGATCAACTTCTATCGGGTGATGCCTCTGAAAATGCAGGGTTTATCTATTACTGTAGCACAGCCTGGCCAAGCCTAATACTCTGTTGGACTAGAAACCACTCAGGATCCTTCTAGAAGCCCCTCCCTGCCAAGGCCTGGGTACCTGGTGGCAGGTGATAAGCAAGGCGGTCCAAACAAAGAAGCCAGAGATGGCCTGAGCAGCGGTAGTCATCAGAAACACAGGCTGTTCCATGGCGGTGGGGCTGCCCTCGGGGATCGCAGAGACGCTGGGTGAAGCGGCTGTGGTTGTGGGCGACGCTGGATCCGGGGCCAGCGCAGCCCCCCTCACTGTCATGGTGCCCAGCAGCAGGAGGCTCCCTGAGAGAAAGGGTCACAGGAAGTGACAAGCCAGCCTAGAGAAAAGAAATACAAAGTTACTCTACTCTCCAGGTGCATGGCAGCATTGGAAAGAATCTTCCAGGTCTCTACATCCAAGTCTGACCAAGTCTCACCTCGATCCCAGACATCACCCTGGTCCCAGCCACCTTCGTCTCTCTCCAGGTAGTTTCTAGTTCCTCCCAGGACCAGATCCCTGCCCAGTCTCCACTCAGTACTCTTGTGACCCTCCCAAGATCTTTGCCATCCAGGCCCCTCCTCTGCTCAAAACCCTCCAACAGCTCCTAGCTCCTTTGGAGTAAAAGCTCATGTCCTTTCAGTGGCCACACAGCACGGCCTCTCTGATCATCTCAACTCCTACTATCACCCTTCAAGGCTCAGACACGTGGGCCTCTCTGGTGTTCCTTGAACCCACCAAGCCCAGCCTCCAGAACTGGGAGGAATAACCCATTGGTTTCTGGTATTTTGTTACAGCACCTCAAACCGGGCAAGACAGGAGACTTGGCTGTTCCTTCTACCCACAGCTCTGACAGAGTGCACTGTTCAGCACAGCCACCTGCTGGCAGGCTGATCAATGTCATCCAGCAAACAATTCTGCCCAAATCACCAACTCTGCCAATAACTTGCAATGCAACCAGAAGAATATCTACGTTTGCCAAAATTGCAAATTGCAGAGCATGGGCAGTATGGAAGGAGCCGAGCTGGAGCTCTACCACCAATGCCACCACCAGCCGGCCATGTGTCCTAGTGTGGATGCCCTGGATCCCATAAGCTTTCTGCTCCCTGCCCCCAGAAAATGGACAAACCCCAAACCTGACCTCTTGGCCTAAACCCCGAAGTCAGCCCAGATGACTCTCATGGTCCCTTCTAAGTCTTCAAGGTCACATTCAAGCCAGAGCATAGTGGACACTGATGGGAGGTTTCCCTGGGCTTACCCAGGGTATAGCCTGACCCCACAAGGAAGAGGCTTCTTTGCCCACTGCCTATCCACACCACACTGTGTTCCAGCTCCCCATGAGCAGCCCGGCAGCCCCTGCCAACATCTATACCATGTTAGCTCCTACCTACAAATACATTTCCTAGGAGAGCCCTTCATGCTTCTATTTCCTACATATAAACGATCTCTAACACGACAAGAGATGTACCTAGATTAAAAACTCAAAAATGGAGACCCCATCTATATAAAGAAACTCAAAAATGGAGGTGTCTATATAAAGACTGGTGGCAAGCTTTGAAAAAGAGACACAGTGACAAGTCCAAGAATAGCTCCTGTAAGTATGGCTGCAAAATTGAAAACCAGTGCCAGAAATATTTCTTGAAAAGGAAGGTTTGGGTTATAAACCATCATCTTTGTCTAGCATTCCAAATTAAATGAATAAACACAGGGAATGGGGGAGGGGGGGTACAAATACTCCTAAATCTTTACCTTTTGAGCAAGGGGTGGGGGCATGTCAAAGGCTGTTCTGTTCTTGACTAAAGACAGTGTTGAGGCCCCTGTGCAACTCCCAGCAGAGGGGCAGCCCCAGGGAACAGACCCTGCCAGCTTCTTCCTGGGGCTCTGCTCACTCACACGCCCAGCCCATGCAGCATTCTCAGAGCTCCCTCATGGTCTTTATGTAGGTCGCTTAGTTCACAAGAAATGCACCTAGAGATAGTGGGTGACTTACCCCAACACAGAGCAAGGAATCAAAGCCAGGTCTTACAAACATGTTGTCTCCCCACCTCCCACCAAATGCGGGGACTTGGATGAACCATCCCCTCTCCCCGTTCCAAAGCCTCCTAGCAGGACAAAGCTCATCCTCAGGGAAGCCAATCTGCACAGTGCTACATACAGCCTGTACATGTTGGGCTGGGGGGTGGAGACTGGAGTATGCCCCTCCATAGCCAGTACAGGCACCTACCTGCTAAGCCTCTCTTGTCTGCTCAGGCCCCACAGGCAAGGGAGACACTGGCCTGGCACAGCCTTGAGAAACAGAGGCAGGGCTGTCTGGTACTGGCCCTTTGCTTCCCTAGAGAAAGGTCTCATGTTACCCCTTTTCCAGTGCAGCCCGTGCACCCTGAGGTAGAGGCAGGATGCACCAATGGGGCTCAGAATCCCAGCTGCTCTCACAGGACCCCATAATTTTCTTAATGGACCAAATGTTAAACTTTTGCCAGGGACATGGCAGAGGGCCCAGAGGGAAGATGCCAGAATTTTTTTTTTTTAAACAGAGTCTCAGTATTGCCCCTGCTAGAATACAGTGGCATCGTCATAGCTCCCTGCAACCTCCAACTGCTGGGCTCATGCAATCCTCCTGCCTCAACATCCCCAGTTGCTAGGACTACCAGCACTCACCATAATGCCCAGCTAGTTTTTGTAGAGATGGGGTCTTACTATATCACCCAGGCTGGTCTCTTAACTCCTGGTCTCAAGTGATCCTCCCATCTAGGCCTCCCAAAGTGTTAGGTAGAATCTTCTTTCTAACAAACACATCCTGAGGACACTGGATTTGTGCTGGGCCCTCAGCCTTGCAGTACTCCCATCTCATCCCGGTAACCTCTCTGTGCAACAGGGATAACCTGGAGGCCTCATCACCTTGAACTGCTAAAAGATGAGTGCCCAGCATGAAAGGAGCCTAGGGTGAACATCAGCTGGCTTGGCCAAAGCTCAGGAGGGGGCCAGGGAAGGCTTCCATGTGGTGGGGCTTTGGGACAGAGTCTCCAAGTGGCATAACCACCCATCAGCTTTGAAGTCTCCCATAGGTTTCCCACCAGACTTCACCACCTATGAGTGTGGGTAAGAGACTTCTCTCAGAGCCTCAGTTTCTTCATAATAACTAAAAGTCATCATTTTATGACTCCTAATTCAAATAATGATGTAGATACAGATGATAAAACCAGTAAGTGAAAGGCTATTGGGGAACTTGGCAATGAATGAATCAGGCAGCTTCCCTAGGCCCAGAGTTAAGATCAACACCACTGAAATGGGGAAGCCAGAAGTCCGGAGCCTCGCAATGAATGCTCAGGAAGCCAACAGCACCACCTAGGAAGGACTGCTACCTGAAACATGAACTGAAATCTAAACAAGCCACTAGTACTAGCCACTAAGCCCAGGAGCTAGAGAGGGTAGAGGAACAGACCAGATGATACCATGAGGAAGCAGCCGCCATCCACAGGTCAAATAATCTGGATCCTCTAACAAATTAATTGCTGTTACTAAGAGGGCTGTAAAGGAATAAGAAACTTGAGGGATGCAACTAAACACAACATGTCTGGGTCCTGATACTAACAAACTAATAATTAAAAAACATCTTGGAAATAAGAAAGACAAGAATTCCTGTCAATTTCATTACTAATAATGAAGACACGGTGGGTATGCAAAAATTAAATTCCTTATCAATGGAGGAAGGATAAGCTTTTCAACAAATAATGCTGAATCACTGGATATCCAGAAGCAAAAACAAAACAAACAAACAATAAAAACCTTGAATCTTAACCTAAACCTTTGCTCAAAATGGATCACGGATTTTTTTTTTTTTTTTTGAGACAAGAGTTTCACTCTGTTGTCCTGGATACAGTGTGCTGTAGTGTCATAGCTCACAGGAATCTCAAACTCCTGGATTCTAGTGTTCCCTTGCCTCGGCCTCCCAAGTAGCTAGAACTACAGGTACCCGCCACAAAACCCAGCTAGTTTTTCTATTTTTAGTATAGACAGGGTCTTGCTCTTGCTCAGGCTAGTCTCAAACTACTGAGCTCCAGCAATCTACCTGTCTCAGCCTCTCAGAGTTCTAGGATTACAGGCATGAACCACTATGCCCAGCTTGGATCACAGATTTAAATATAAAATGGTAGAATTTTTAGAACATATAGAAGAAAAAAAATTGAATACTAGGGCTAGGTCAAGTGTTCCTAGTCTTAACACCAAAAGCATGATCCACAAAAGGAAAAAGTGATAAAAGTGAACTTCATTCAAGGTACAAACTTTGGTGCTGTGAAAGACACTAAGAGGATGAAAAGACAAGCCAGGGAGTTGACGCATTGTTTGTAAGACACAGAGCTGGTATATATCTAGCACCAGGAATATATCAACAATGCTCAAAAAGCATAATGGTTAAAAAAAAGAAAGAAAGAAAAAATCCAATCAGAAAATGGGTAAAAGACATAAACAAGTATTTCACTGAAGAACAGATACAGGGGCTGGACTTGGTGGCCTTCACTGGGAGGCCAAGGTGGGAAGATTGCTTGAGGTCAGGAGTTCTAGACCAGCCTGGGCAACATAGCAAGACTCCTAAAAAAAAAAAAGAAGAAAAAGAAGAAAAATTAGCCAGGCATGGTGGTGTGCATCTGTAGTCCCAGCCACTAGGGAAGCTGAAGCAAAAGCATCACTTGAGCCCAGAAGTTAAAGGCTCCAGTGAGCTATCTCGCTGGCACTGCATTCTAGCCTGGGTGATAGAGTCAGACCCCAGTCTCTAAAAAAAGAAAAAGAACAGACACATGGCAAACAAGGACAGTTTAGAGGCTGGCAGAGGGCAGTGACAATGAGGAGGGTGTATACATTTAAAGGGTAACAAGGGAGCTCCTTCCAGGTGATGAAATAGTTTTTATATTCATAATAGTGGGAGCTACATAGATCTACAACTGAAAAAAATTACATAAAACTACTTGCACACTTGGTGGTGGGGGGTATGGTGGCTCACGCCTATAATCCTATCACTCTGGGAGGCCAAGGGTAGATTGTTTGAGCTCAGGAATTCAAGATCAGCCTGAGCGAGACCCCATCTCTACTAAAAATAGAAAAGAACTAGCTGGGTTCTGGGTTGTGGTGGGCACCTGTAGTCCCAGCTACTTGGGAAGCTGAGACAAGAGGATTGCTCAAGCCCAGGAGTTTGAGATTTCTGTGAGTTATGATGATGCCATGACACTCTACTCAGGGCAACAGAGTGTGACTCTGTCTCGACAAAAACAAAACAAAACAAAACAACGACAACAACAAAAAACAAACAAACAAACAAACACCTATATACATACTCCTCAAAATAGTAAAAACTCAGTAAGGTCTGTACTCCAGTAATAGTACTGCACTAATGTCCATTTCCTGGCTTTGACATTATACTACAGCTAGACAGAATGTTACCACTGGTGGAGGCTGGATGAAGAGCACACAGGACTATTTTTTTTTTAAACTTCTTGTGAGTCTACAATTATTTCAAAATAGGAAGTTTTAAGTCTTTATCAAGTAGTATTTTTCAGGGTGAAAAAATAACATGTCAGGGATATACTGTTTAAAAAGGGGAGAGAGCTTGGCGCCTGTGACTCAAGCAGCAAAGGCGCCAGCCACATACACCTGAGCTGGCAGGTTCAAATCCAGCCTGGGCCCACCAAACAATGATGGCTGCAACCAAAACATAGCTGGGCATTGTGGCAGGTGTCTGTAGTCCCAGCTATTTGGGAGGCAGAGACAGGAGAATCACTTGAGGCCAGGAGTTGGAGGTTGCTGTGAGTTGTGATGGCACAGCACTCTACCCAGGGCAAAAGCTTGAGGCTCTGTCTCAAAAAATAAAATAAAAAGGGGAGAGGAGGATAGGCATGGTGGCTTACGCCTGTAATCCTAGCATTCTGGGAGGCCTAGGTGGGTGGATTGCCCTGAACTCACAGATTTGAGACCAGTCTGAGCATGAGGGAGACCCCACCTCTAAAAAAGCCAGACCCTGCCTGTAAAAAAAATAGCAGGGAAAACTGCTTCCACTGCCATAGGATTATATTACCAAACAGTGTGTCTGCCACTGATTTAAAAGAAAACAACAAAAAAATTCTCTCATATCTGAACTCCTAAAAAACTATGTAACAGAATTTTCTAATCTTTTAAAAAAATTTCCAAAGCATGTGAGTGGGTTTTAGACTCATCTGTTAAGAACTTTAAAACTAAAATACCTTCTATTTTGTTTACAGAAACATGAGTGGCACCAGAGAGAATGGAAAGGTACTAGCCAAATTTCAACAAATCCTTTGCATACTCAGTGGACAGGACAGAAAAATGAGTAACCCAATTTAGAAAGGAAGCCAGTGATGCATCCCTTCTGCGTGCACCTTCGCATCCCGGATGGGGATCTTTTGCGGAGAGGGGAGCCATTAACACCCGGTATCTAAACAAACTGAACATAGAGCCAGACCTTCCAAACACTGTCTCAAAGAACATTAAAGCACACTGTCCAAAAATAACCAAGCCTATGAAGCCAGAAGGTTTTTGTATCATCAACAAAGTAAAATATTTTGTAAATTATTATATCTTTAGCTTGTCCTTTGGTTTATTTTTTGGAGCAGGTCTTATTATGTGTACAGGGAAACAGTGAGGTAGTCATGTACATACTGCTGTGTGTATATACCCCTATCACTGTACATCAATAGCCTTGTACTGGGGCACATGCTCAAAGAAGTGTTGTGGGTTCTTTTACTGAGAAGGATATGTGATCAAAGAAAGTTTAGAGAACAGTGCTGCGGTGAAGGGCAAAGGCCAAAGGCTGCAGAATTGGGGCTGATGCCACTCCCCATTTTCTTTGCCTCTCTGTCCTTATTCTTCCCCACACATATCCCCAGGTTCTCTCAGTTCTAGCAAATCAGACAGAAAGCAAAGTCAAGCATTGCCCCTCAACCCCACAGCCCACCTGCCAGCAAGGAGTACAGTCATTCCTACCCACCTCCTGCAAAGAAGCCAGGCCATGCAGGAGCACTTTGTCCCAGGCTCTGAGTCAGGAAACTGAGCTGGAATCTCAGGGCCATCACCTGAGCTGGGCCTAGAACAGATGACTGGAAGCACCAGGTGGCTCTGTCCCAGGGTCAAGGCCTTTGGGCAAATGAGTTTAGGAATTCAGAATTCTTCATATTTTAAAAAGGATTATGCTGCTAAATATGGCGTGACACCCCAGGTGGGGTATGGGCTGCACGCCACAACCAAACACATAGTATTTCATAGGGAAATGTATGGCTAGTCACCCTAGGTGAGATATTTTTAAAGACCATAATTAGTCTCTCACCAATTCAGGTCACATTTTTCCCACGAAATTAGTCTGCTGCAGATGTAGGAAGAAGCTTTGGGATTTCCAAGTGTTCTGGATTCCAATAGAGAAAGGAACTTTGGCCTGGATTGGATTGTTCCCCAAAACTGCAAGGAGACAGGAGCCTGAGGAAGCAAGCCTCTGTGTGGCTTATTTTTGTGCTTATTTTCAAACATGACAGTATCCCTCCTTCCAGCCTGAAATCCATTCAGAACATGTCAGGAGCTGACTACCAGACACACACTCTCGCTTGCCCCCACACAGCCTGACCTCCATTCTCTTCTGACCGATCCCCCTTCTGGAGACACCCTCCTTTTCAAACAAGCTATGCAGCTATAGCTATATGTAATCACTGAACGCCGCTACCTGCCCTGGAATTTAAGCATTTCAGAGAACATCACACCATCTCACCCAAATTTTATCCTGAATCATTTTTAACTTCGTGTTCAAGAACACCTTACTTTTGCCACCCTCCCACAACAGATTTTATTATGTCCCATGTGGTGGGCTGGATAATGACCCCCCTAAGAGGTCCACATCCTAACTCCCCAAACTTATGAATATGTTACCTTTATGTGGTGGCAAAGGGACTTTGAGGAAGTGATTAAATTAAGTGTCTTGAGAGAGATTATCCTGGTGACATGGGTGGGCTGTTACGAAGACGGCAGCGTGACAACTGAAACAGACAGAAGAGAGAGTGGGAGACACTCTGCAGCTGGCTTTGAAGATGAGGAAGGGGCCACGAGGCAAAGAATGCAGGGCGGCCTCCAGAAGCTGGACACAGCAAGGAGACAGATTGTCCCCCAGAGCCTCCCGAAGGAACACAGCCCTGCTGACTCCTCGATTTTAGCCCAGTGAATTACACTTTGGACTTCTGACCTCCAAAACTGTAAGATAATCAATTTGTCTTTTAAGTCGCTAAGTTTCTGATAATTTCTTTCTTTCTTTTTTTTTTTTTATTGAGACAGAGTCTCACTATGTTGTCACAGCTCACAGCAACCTCAAACTCTCGGACTTAAGGCAATTCTCTTGCCTTCACCTCCCAAGTAGCTGGGACTACAGGCACCCGCCACAACGCTCAGCTATTTTTTTTTTTTTATTTACCAAATTTATTTATTTCTCAGAGTCCAAAACTTTCTGTGAGCAGCCACCCTGGCCTAGATGGAGATCCAGCTTCTTACGCCTCAAACTCAAACTTGAAGTACTATGGGGCAAAGTAGTGGATGCAGACACAACCATCTTCTCCACCGCTGCTGTAGCCCTTGCCATCAGGATGGAAGGCAAGAGAATTGCCTTTGAAGTGACCTTTGACTCTTCTTCAAAGGCTAAATGGAAGAATCTGGCCTCAAACTTGCCAATCCTAGTGGAGGTTGTGGTTACATCCATGTCTTCCTGCCCACCACTCTGCACCACGTGGTCATAGTTGGGGGAGAGGGCAGCAGAGTTGACAGGATGTTCTGTCCAGAAAGTCTTCTGATGTTCGATGGTCATTGAGTCAAACAGCTTGGCTGTGTTGTCCTTGGATGCAGTGACAAACTGTCATGTTCCTGGATAACTGGATGTCATTGATCTGCCGGGAGTGCTCCTTAACATTCACCAATACCTCTCCAGACTTGGCACTATACTGGTTGAGCTCTCCACTCTCATGGCCGGCAATGATGCATTCCTCTAGGGGTCCCCAAACAGCACTGGTGATTTTGGAGTCATTACAAGGAATCTTCATGGAGGGCTCGTTGTTGTCAATCTGGCTGGGATCCCACAGGTCAAAGAAGCTCACAAAGCACTGGTAGCCCATGTCTGTGGAGAACATGATGATGTTGCCCCCAAAGTCAAACCACGGGTCCGGATAGATGAACTGGTCTTGAGTGGGGCCAGTTGCTTCCCTGTTTCACAGTCCCAGAGACGACAGCTGTTGTCAGCTGAGCCAGTGAAGACACGCGTGGTATCCCAGTCAGCATCCACACACCACATGGCTCCAGTGTGACCCATGTAGGTTCCCAGCCTCTCACCATTCACAGAGTACCATACATGGATGATAGGGTTTTTTGCCACAGTGAAGAGGAGGTCTCCCTCGCAGTTACACTTAATCTGCGTAATGGACTGCTCATGGCCCTGAAGCAGGATCGGCTTCATCTTGGCAGTGAGGCTGAGCTCGGCTATTTTTTTGTTGCAGTTGTCATTGGTGTTGAGCTGGCCCAGGCTGGGTTCAAACCCGCACACCCTTGGTGTATGTGGCTGGCACCGTAACAACTGTGCTACGGGTGCTGAGCCAGTTTCTGATAATTTCTTACATTACCAAACAGCCTGCAGATGAGGAGAGGCCTGGAGGGCGGAGGTCATTTGCCCACAGATAGCTGTCAAACAAGTCCTCCTACCAATGCTGCCATGCTATCAAATCCAAAGTCCTCCCAAGAGCCATGAAAGAGCCCGGGGCTAGCTCTGTGTCAGAACTGTTCCTTTCCTCAGCTTCCTCATCTGTAAAATGGGGATACAGACACACCTACTTAGCAAGGGCTGTAAAGTAACATGGGGAAGATCTGAGCAGGGTGCCTGGTACTACGTAACATCTTCCATTATTATCATTCTCTCACTTCTGTCATTTCATCCTTCAGTCAGGCTGGGAGTTCATGTTCCCAACAGTCTCAGAGAGCCAGGCCAGTCCTATCTCTGGTTGTCTGCTCACTTTCAGACCTTCTGAGGTCACATTTTCATTCATTAGTTTCAGATCCAAACACTTTTGTGCTGCAGCCATGAAATGCTCAGGCAGGCAGGCACCTGCCACCCACAGGCCGAGCTAAACTGGCAACACAATCTCTGGAATATTAATACAACCTGGGAGTTTTTTTTTTTTTTTTTTTTTTTTAACATATACAGAGGAACTTGAGAGGTGGGATTTGATGGGAGCACCATTCACATGAATTGACCACTGTGCTTTGTTTCAGCTACCCGAGAACAGCAATGAGCCCTCCTGCCTCAGGAGGCTATCTGGCCTGTCAGCTTCTGGCCCTTCTCCAGAGGGGATTAGAGGGAAAGAGTGGGCAGTGGCTGGGTAGTTCTGCCTGCTGAGCCCTTTGAAAAAGCGCCACATGCCCTCACGGGGATAGGGGTCCACATCTTTCTATCCCACTCCCCTCCAGTCTACACAAGCAAGCAGAGGCCTCTAGCAGCCCCAAATTTCTGTCCCTCCTTCTGGGGCTAAGTTTCCAAGAATCTCTCAACGAGGAGAAAAAATTACCTAAGCATGCACCTTTCACTTGGGCAGGGTGCAAAAATAAAGGATAGTAACAAAAAAGTCCCAGATCCTCCAGAGAGGGCTTACTCCATTCAGCCTTGTAATTAGGTCTTTTTCTTTAATATACATACCAGGCCTAATTTTGATCATCTCAGTTTTACCTCAAATTGAGAAGAGATGGACCAACACTCAGCTTCATTAACTGGGCTTTTGAATACCTTTCCAGCCTGCTGAAATTCTAACCAGCACTAAGCAAACGGGTCCCCTACAGATGCCAGAATCCTGAAACGCACCAATCCTATTGCCCTGTGGGAGCAGGTTGTCTAAACCAAGACCTCTACACCTGCCCCATCCCCTGAAACCCTGCCAACAAGAAGCCTGGCTCCAGCTCAGGATGCCCCCAACCTGTATTCATTCACACAAACACCTGTTGACTCGGGCGAGGTAGCATCACGTTCTCGGTGCTCAGCCAGCAACAAGCACGCATGCGCTCCCCCAAACAAGGGCATATTTCACAGCAGAAGAGGCCAGACGCAACCCAAATGCTTGTCCACTGGAGAAGGGATAAATAAATAGTGATATATTCAAACATGGGACTCCTACGCAGGAGAGAAAAAGAGGAAAGGACCACAATAGGCGACCTGGATGATCTCGCTGACAGAATGCCTTCTGTGTGCTCACATTCCCGGAGGCTTACACCCTGGCAAACTAACTAAAAGTGCTGAGGTGAGCAGTGGTCACCTCGGGAGACCTCAGTGAGCCATGTGGGGTGCAGGGATGGTTGTGCACCTTGACTGGGCAAATTACACGGGTACGGACAGATGTAAAAATCCACCAAGCTGTACATCTAAGATTTGTTATGAGTTAAATAACTACACAAAGTTTTAAAATATAATGTATACATACCATTGAGCACTTTCTATGTGCAAAGTCCAAAGGGTTATTTCTGACCCTTTAAGAGCTTACAGTCTAGTGTGGAAGAAAATCCACTTGAATAATAAAGTTGTCCGTGACCAGTGGGACAAGTAATGAGACTAGGTGGAGTATCAGTACTGGGTGGTGCCTGTGGCTCAGTGGGTAGGGCGCCAGCGCCATATACCGAGGATGGCGAGTTCGAACCCGGCCCCGGCCAAACTGCACTAAAAAAATAGTTGGGCATTGGGAGGGCGCCTGTAGTCCCAGCTACTCGGGAGGCTGAGGCAAGAGAATCACCTAAGCCCAGGAATTGGAGGTTGCTGTGAGCTGTGACAGCACAGCACTCTACTGAGGGCAATAAAGTGAGACTCTGTCACTAAAAAAAAAAAAGAGTATCAGTATTACATGTGACCTGGGGGATATAGCAGAATAAACTACTTAAATGCAGGAGTTGGAGAGGTAACTGTGTCCAAATCCCACCACTGATGTCTATGCTCTGCTTCCTCACCTGTAAACAGGGAATCACAGTAGCTATGTATCCGGAGTTCTTGAGGATGCAAGAAAACAATCTGCACCAGGCACTCAGCACAGGGCCTTGGCCTCCCCAAATTCCAATCCCACCACGTGACTGCCCTATTCCTGCTTCTCAGCCAGGCCCACCCATGCCAGGCTCATTCACAGCTATCAGACGGGCCTTGGCCACCACAACTTCCAATTCCACCATGAAGAGGGTGGCTACTCATCCACTCACTTAGCAAACATCTAACAAATCAGTGGCTCGGAGTGATATCTATTCTTTTATGTCACCCTGGGTAGAGTACCGTAGCGTCACAGCTCACAGCAACCTTCAACTCCCGGGCTTAAGTGATTCTCTTGCCTTAGCCTCCCAAGTAGCTGGGACTATAGGCGCCTGCCACAACACCCGGCTATTTTTTGGTTGTAGCTATCATTGTTGTTTGGCAGCCCCCGGCTGGGTTCGAACCTGCCTGCTCTGGTGTATGTGGCTGGCACCTTAGCTGCTGAGCTACAGGCACCAAGCCAACCCACCCATCTTGTCCTAGTGCTAGGCCTACAGGCATGAGCCACCACACCTGGCTTAATTGTGCAATTTTTGATTAGCCCTCTGAGGGCCGAGTGAGGCTGGCCATCCTTAAGTGAGTAGCAGAGCCCTGGCCTTCCTATGCTGAGCAAGAGGTGAGATTATAGGTGCTATGTTATTTAATTAAAAAAAAATTAATTAATAAATACATTCACATGATTCAGCAATCACAAGGTACATGGGACCTCCAGCCAGTAACCGCCAGTGCCCCCTCCAGAGGCACCATAGTCACCACCTCCTTGTAGTGCCCAAAGATGCTCTGTACACACACAAAGGCACTTGTTATTTCCCTTCACTTTTACACAGATGGCAGGTCTCAGACACACTCAGACACCTGCTTCTTTGCTCAGCCACCTTCCTTGGCAACTGTCCTGTCTCAGTGCGGGGAATCACCATCTCATTATTTATAGCCATGTGGTATCCCAGGGTTTGGACCGACCATAATTTGTTCGTGGCTCCCTGCTAACAGGCATTTAGCTTACTTTTGATCTTTTGCTATTTATTACAAACAAGGCAACAGCGACTAACCTTGAGAATAAATCTTTTTGCACACATGTTAACACGTCTGTAGGATAAATTCTTAGAAACGCAGCTGCTGGTGAAAGTGTACAAACATCTGTAATTTCGGAAAATACTGCCAGAGAGGCAGAATACAGTTATTTAAATTGTTCACCAAGAAATAAGCCTCAGAGTTGGGGAAAATACTAACAACATGTCATTTTAAGGTACCCAGGTGAAGAAATGGAAGAGAAAAGCTATTTTTGGCAAAAGGAGCTCTGGGTCAGAAGAGGTGCTGGACGAGGATCAGCCCCATTCACTCAGAGGTCTGGTCCACACCACCGTGTTTCCTCAATGTAAGAAAAGGCAAGACCCACTCAGCTCCTCCCTCACCCCTTCCCAGAGCACTGATGCCCTGGACCCAGGGCAGGTGGAAGGGTGGATGGTGATTGAGTGGCCATTAAATCCAGCCATAACTGGCTTCTCTGGGAGAAGGTACCAGTGCACAGTGGAAGAACAGACCCAGCAGGACCGGGTGGAGGCAGAATGCCTGACAAAGCCGGGGGCTTCCAGTCTAACCACCCCAAAAGAGCAGAGGGCACCTCTTATCGTTTCCCCATGCAAGCTGCAAGAAACACCACAGCTGTGCAAGACATACCCATGCTCCTTGGCATTCACTCTTAAACAGCTCTGCTCCTGGGTCCTTCATGGATGTCTTACATAACTCCTACGCCCAAAGCCATCGCTACCTAAGCATCAAGCCAGCGACTCGTGGAGATGGAGGCAAGTGACTGGAAGGAACACCAAGTGTCAAGTGAGGACAGTGGAGCGTATGTGGTGAGCTGGGCAGGCCTTCCTCCCACCTCCACAAACCTGGTGTGACTACTGCAAACGACAAATAGAAGAGAAGGTCTTCTACCACTTGGCCAACCAAGGCAGCACTTGCCAGCCCCGTCTCCCAGCCCCAGCTCTGCTCCCACTGACTGAGACAGCCAGGAACTTCAGTAAATCAAATCGGACTTAAATGTTCTGAGGTTATTGCTCTTAAAATTTTTCTAACCGGCCTGGCACCCGTGGCTCAAGCGGCTAAGGCACCAGGCACATACACATGAGCTGGGGGGTTCAAATCCAGCCCGGGTCCACCAAACAACAATGACGGTTGCAACCAAAAAATAGCTGGGTGTTTTAGCAGGTGCCTGTAGTCCCAGCTACTTGGGAGGCAGAGGCAGGAGCATGGCTTGAGCCCAGGAGTTGGAGGTTGCCGTGAGCTGTAATGCCACAGCACTCTACCCAGGGCGACAGCTTGAGGCTCTGTCTCAAAAACAAAAACAAAAACAAAAACAAAAACAAAAAAACCCATTTCTAACCAATGTACAATGTATCAACTTTTCCTCATAATGCAAATATGTGTTGTTTTGGTAAACCTAGATTTTCACACATCCAATCTGTTTAAAGTCATTGACAAATGTGTGTATACATTTGCTTCCTCCTCCTTGAGGTGAAGCTGGGCTTCAGTTACCTACCTGTGTCTCACACCTGTGTATTCAAGGTGGTCTCATTTCCCACAGGCTAACCTCCGCACTCCAAGAGCCCCAGCCCACTACCCCTCCTCCAGGCAGCACTGGCCCCTCAGCCTGCCCCAAGGTACAGCAGACTGCTGCCTCCCAAGTCATAGTGATAGGTGTTGGTGAAGGGGGCCTCCTGGGACCCCTCGCAGTTTCAAACTAAACCTTCAGTAATGTGCTTCCAAAGTCTAAGCAGCAATTCAACATTCTGGGTTTCCCAGTGAGTCCACAGCTCTCTGGGGGCAGAGCTGTACTGGTGTGGCCACCCAGAGCAGGAAGGGCACAGGACTGGAAACCAGAAAATCTTAGGCAATTCACCTCTCTGAGCCTCAGTCTCTCCATCTATATAGGCTCAGTAATTTCAAGGTTCCAGGGCAGTTGAAAGGCTTAAATGAAACAACATATGTGAAATGTAGCAGTACATCTGAAAAGTAATTTACAAAGCCCACACAAATCCCAGTGGGGATATTAATATTAATATAATTAGGCCAGTAATCCTAGCATTCTGGGAGGCTAAGGCGGTGGACTGCTTGAGCTCAGGAGTTCAAGACCAACCTGAGCGAAAACAACACCCTGTCTTTAAAAACAAAAAAAAATAGCTGGGCTTGTGGCAGGTGCCTACAGTCCTGGCTACTCAAGAGGTTGAGGCAAGATAATCACTTGAGCTTAAGAGTTTGAGGTTGCTGGGTGGAGCCTGTGGCTCAGTGAGAAGGGCGCCCGCCCCATATACCGAGGGTGGGAGGTTCAAACCCAGCCCCGGCCGAACTGCAACCAAAAAATAGCTGGGCATTGTGGCGGGCGCCTGTAGTCCCAGCTGCTCGGGAGGCTGAGGCAGGAGAATCGCGGAAGCCCAAGAGCTGGAGGTTGCTGTGAGTCCTGTGACATCACGGCACTCCACCAAGGGTGGTAAAGTGAGACTCTGTCTCTACAAAAAAAAATAAAAATAAAAAGAGTTTGAGGTTGCTGTGAGTTATGATGCCACAACACTCTACCAAGGGCAACAAAGTGAGACTCTGTCTCAAATAATAATAATAATAATAATAATAATAATATTAGTACACCAATATTAACATTCTAATATATACCCCTTC
>CAUYPK010171128.1:0-22160 GCA_963574355.1 Loris lydekkerianus
TCCTCTACTAGGTATATATCCAAAAGACCAAAAATCACATTATAACAAAGATATATGTACCAGAATGGTTATTGCAGTCCAATTCATAATTGCTAAGTCATGGAAGAAGCCCAAGTGTCCATCAACCCATGAATGGATTAATAAATCATGGTATATGTACACCATGGAATATTATGCAGCCTTAAAGAAAGATGGAGACTTTACTTCTTTCATGTTTACATGGATGGAGCTGGAACATATTCTTCTTAGCAAAGTATGTCAAGAATGAAAGAAAATATACTCAGCCCCACTCTAAAACTAATTTATAGCTTTCATATGAAAGCTATAACCCGATTATAACCTAAGAATATGGGGAAGGGGGAGAAGGAGGGAAGGGGGTCAGATGGTTGGAGGAAGGGTAATCGGTGGGATTACACCTACAGTGCATCTTACAAGGGTACATGTGAAACTTACTAAATGTAGAATATAAATGTCTGAACACAATAACTAAGAAAATGCCAGGAAGGCTATGTTAACCAGTGTGATGACAATATGTCAAAATGTATATAAAACCCGTGTATGGTGCCCCATGATTGCATAAATGTACACAGCTATGATTTAATTAAAAAAAAAAAGAAAGAAAGAAAGAAAGAAAAAAATAAAAACACTGAACACCAGAGGACTGGCTGGGGAGCCCTGCTTTGTCCTGGATCAAAGGGGCTATACCATGACTTCTGTGGTCATTATCATGGGAATAGCTGGGCCATAATCAATGAATGAGGAGAGAGTCAGAAGTGATGCAATATAAAAAAATTAATTAGTCATGTCCCCCACCAGATGTTAAAGCTTCAGTCTCCTCCCACTTCTCTGTGGAGGGCATCTACCTCTTTGGCAGGGAATTCCAGGTCCGATACAAACAGGCACCAGGCCCCCTTTCCCGTCTCTTCACCAGTGTGTCTAGGGCACCAGCCAGGGTTGGCTGCCTGGTCAGCCCCCATGTACACAATAGCCCGTGCTTTTGGCTGGACTGACTAGACTTCAGCGCCTGCACCTCTGGCCCTGGAATTGGTCCAGGAAATAAGCCTCGTGAGTCTTGTTTCACTGCATAGTGCTGGCTGTGTCCCCTGTGGGACTGTGAGCTCCTAGAGGGTAGGCCCAATGTGAGTCCCTTCTTTTTGTGTTCCAACCAGGCTTAGAACCCCAGCAGGATCCACAGGGCCGAGGAAGGCCAGGTGCTGGAGGTGGGCCCCTGTTGCGTGCCTTCGGGGACCTTCTACCCCACACGGCCTCCCTGACCCCCAGCAGCCCTTCCCACCCAGGGTAGGATCCTGTCTCTCAATGTCACTCTAAAACTCAGCCACACTTACTCCACGTTCATTCTCTTTAAAAAATAAAAGTGCCCTTCACATGATCTAGCTCTCAGGCAAATTAAAAAAAAAAAAAAAAGAAAGAAAGGAAAGAAAAGTAGAAGAAAAAAAACAAAAAAGCCTTAATTCAAAAAAAAGTAAAGTTCAGTTTTCATGCATAATGAGAAATGGCTTTCTTTTTGAGCCAGGATGATAAAATCCTACCACTTTGGGGTAGCCCTTTAGAAAGTGAGGCTTAAGAAAGAAAGGGTAGATGGATAAACAGTGTTGACAAACTCTTACAAAGCACTCACTGTGTGCTGGGCTTTACATACAATGAAAGTAGCTATTTCCTGAGCCCCATAGGCTGAAAGCAGAGAAGAGAAAGGTGTGGGTTGAGAAGAATGATCTAGGACATCCTGAGGTGTGGTGTGGTCCCCAGGGTGGTGGAAGCTGGCCTCAGGCTTCCCCAGTGCTCAGTTACGTCTTGTGCAGTATCTTTTCTAATCACACTCTCTGTGGTTCTCAAACTTGGTTTTAAATCACCAAAAGAGCTTTAAAAATCCTGATGCCTCAGACCAACCCCGAGAAATGCTATGAAACAGACTGGGGTGCAGCTGGGGCAATAGGACTTTTTATAAGAACGCCAGGAAGTCCTAATGCCAGCTGAGGCCGAGCATCCTTGCCTAATGATGTACATGGGTATACAAGTTTCTTCGCACTTGCCCTAGCAAAGTAATGCAAACTGGGTAACTTACAACAGAAAGTTATTATTTCCATGTTTGGGGGGCCATAAAGTCCAAATCCAAGGTCAGCAGGGCCCTGCTCCCTCTGGAACCTGTAGGGGAGAAGCCCTCTTTGTCTCATGCTAACTCGTGCTTTGCCGGCAATCCTTGGCATTATCCGGTTTGCAGCTACATAACCCCAGTCTTTGCCTCTGCTGTCACCTGCCCTTCTCCCTGTAGGTCTGTGTCTTCTCACAGCTCCCTCCTGACAAGGACGGCCAGTCACATGGGATTAGGAACCCACCTACCCCAGTGTGACTTATCTAAACTAATTACATCTGCCAGGACCCTATTTCCAAGTAATGTCACATTCTGAGATATCCGTGTTTAGGACATTAATATATCTTTTTAGGAGAAACACAATTCAACACAAAACAATGGGTTCAAGTCCCTGGGCCTGCAACTCCATAGCTTTAGCCTGCGGGCTCTGCCTGCCCATTGCCTAAACTCCACACTCACAACATCAGTTGCTGCTTAGAGTGCAGCACTCCATATGTTTAGGGATCCTTCATGGCCTTCTGTCCACAAAGCCACTGACTTTCTCCTTAATGGCATGGAATTGTCTGTGCCACTTGACTCAAAGCCTATTGCTCTGGGTCAGTGGGCCCTTGGTTTTTGGAACCTCAACCCTAGGCTGTTTGGCAAGACTACTGACAAGCTGTTAACTTTCCCAAGCCCCAT
This sequence comes from Loris lydekkerianus, assembly GCA_963574355.1. Classification (NCBI taxonomy): domain Eukaryota; kingdom Metazoa; phylum Chordata; class Mammalia; order Primates; family Lorisidae; genus Loris; species Loris lydekkerianus. Next base: position 2,792 of record CAUYPK010171128.1, read on the forward strand.
TTCCATGAGAGGTAGGCTATAGTCTGCCCCCCTCAGAATCCTACTGCCAGCTGGAACCTAACCACAAAGCAGACCTCCCATCCAACTGCAGGCCTGGCACCTGCCTCCTGTTACATAGGTAGCTCACAGATAAGAGATTCCACCATCAGCAACCAGTCCCAACAAGGAGGCAAAAGTCCTTCATAATTGCCATTTGTTTAGATCTGGATGTGTCATTCATAAGCTGAGTGTCCTTGGGAAAATCATTTAACCTCTCGAAAGTTCTCTTTCCCCAACTTTAAAACAGAGATCATAATCTATGACCTCATTTCTGATCATAAACCCTCAGGATAAGAGGCACTTCAGAACTCAGAATGATTCAGATTTTCAGCCAGGTAACATGGACCCATTTAACAGCCCTAGTGGACACTGGGCTGACATTCTGTGCTCGGGAACATAAATATTTTCAGAATGAAATATATGAAAATTCACACAATGTGAGATAAACAAAGATGATAGATTCATACCAGAGTGGGTCAGATTTGGCAACCACATGAATTTAGAGCTAAACTTAAAAAAATACAACAAAACACTTTCCATTTTCATAGCTTCTTGAATGGCTGAGTTATGCGTAAGAGATTGTTGACCTGAATCTAGTATTTGAACTTGTGGTAACTATTATGTAAAGAGATATGGTATGTGTAGGTATCCTGCAGAATGACTAGTTGAAAATAATTAAATGTGAATCTGGGAAGGAAAGAAAAAAATGTTTTGCTCCAGCACAAGCCGAAGTTGGACGCTGCCCTTGAAACACTGTGATTTGTTTGGAAGGTCTTCTCACTTCCACATCTCAAGTGGCCACATGTCCCGGGCATCACTCTGCCACCCACTTTATCATCAGCCCCAAACTGCGGTCTCAGCATGGCACAGGAGCGATGTTCATACCAATCATCACATTGATTATTTTTCTTTTTTCTTTTTTTTTAATTCCAGCTCCATTCCACATCTCTTAAGATTTGGCAAAAATCACTTGGGGTTTTTTGTGTGTTTTTTTCCTTTCCTTTCCTTTTTTTCTTTCTTTCTTTTCTTTTTTTTTTTTTTTTAGACAGTCTCTCTCGTCTTGCACTGTGGCATCAGAGCTCACTGAAACTTCAAACTCTCCGGCTTCAGCAATCCTCTTGCCTCATCCTTGAGAGTAGCTGGAACTATAGATCTGAGCCAACACTCCCAGCTAGTTTTTCTATTTTTAGTATAGACAGGCTATCACCCTTGCTCAGGCTGGTCTCAAACTCCTGAGCTCAAGCGATCCACCTGCCATGGCCTCCCAGAGTGCTAGGACTATAGACGTGAGTCCCTGTGTCCAGCCGCAAAACACTGTTATGAGAAGATCCACAGTTCAGAAAATCCTCAGAATCAGAAACGTCCCGTATTCTCCATCTGCAGCCTGGTCTCAAGAAAGGCAGCTAGACCCAAGTTTTTAGACCTTCTTCCTCACATTAGATGTCAATTTTAGAGAGGCTACATGGAGAATATTCCTCAAACTCCAGAAGACATGCAAAAAAAAGCCGTTTCTATAAGAGGAAGCGCCTAAACTCTACCCTGGGGCTGAGAAGCCCATTGTTCAGACAGTTACGACAAAATACAATAGAATGGGGGTTTTACAAACAGCAGAAATCTATTGCACACAGTTATGGAGGCTGGAAAAGCAACATGAAAGTGCTGGAAGATTCCATGTCTGGTGGGGGCCAGATCCTCCTAGATGGTGCCGTTCACGTGTCCTTACATGACAGAAAGGACCAAGAGGCTCTCTCAAGCCTCATTTATAAGGACAATAATTCCATTCATGAAATCAGAACCCTCATGACCTAATCACCTCCCACGGGCCCCACCTCTTACTATTATCACCTTGGGGATTAGGTTACGAGATGTGCATGTGAAGGGGATACAGACATTCAGCCAACAACACCCATCTAACCAGGCCTAGTGTGACTCTGAATAAGCAAATTCGCTTCCTGGATCTCAAAGTCTCCACCTGCCCATAAGCAGATAGACGAGATTCCTTCCAAAGGAACTTCAATTAAAGGTTTTGGTTTTTGTTTCTTTGGCTCCCTAAAGAGATTTGGAAGATAAGTTGCAGCTATTGATAGCCTCCAATAGACGATCACGAGCAGGAGGTAAATAAGCAATTACTCAGCGTACATCTTACGGGACATACAGCCTCCACGTGCTGATGGACTCACAGTGTCAGCATGATTCTGCAGGAACGCGGGGGAACTTCACTCCTCATGGCCCACAGAATGGCTGCTCCCACCACGGCCTCCTGGGCAGCTGCCACAAGGCAGAGAGCTGTCACATATCAACTCAAGGAATTACTTCTTTTTTGGTAACAGAAGCTCCAGACCTTGAGGTAATTCAGGTAAATGTGGCAGATGGTAGCATCTCAAATTGTCATTTCTCTGAAGGAACCTGGCAAGGGTGATAACCTCCAGTGGCCTGAATCCAACTTGAGAAATATAGAGGATGTGGCAGGTATAACGGGGTGTATGGGGGGGAGGGTAGGATAGAGCTCGCTCCTAAAGGGGACCAGGCCCGTGACCATGGCTCTGATTCCTAGGGGGAGAGTGAGCATGAGCCTCCGAATTGGACTAAAGCCATCTGATGTCTCATTCTAATCAGAGGGAAATGGGAGGAAGATGTGGTGGCCACACAATATCACTTTACAGTGACCTTGAAAGGTACATCTCCTTCCTTAGGGAGAAAATTCTCTAACGGGCTAGGACAAAAACATTATGTGGGCGTGTGTTGCATGTAAAATCTTAGAAAACTTTATGATCAATAACCTGAATGAAATTTGTCAGAACAGTAGACCGTAATGAGGAAAAACTCTGAATTTCAGAATAAAACAATCAAGCATGTACGTTTGAAACATGGGGCAGCACCCATCCAGATGAGCAAGGGAGAGGAGTGCCTTAAATGTGAGTGCCAAGTTCATACCAGGCACTGTGCTAGGCAGGGTAAATTCAGTATTTCACACCATTCTCATCAGAAACGTACAAAGTAGCTTTGACAGTTGCCATTAAAGCATTAACAATAGGAAAAAATACCAGGTTTTGATTTAAGAGTATTTTTTAACTTTTAACTTTTTTGTGATGAAAAAAATAGCCCAGGTTCATGGTAGCAAGTCTGTAAAATTCAAAAGGCAGGAAGTACAAAATGAGAACTATAAACCCATTTTTAGAGATGAGTCTGATGCCCACATTACTGTCACCATAACGCCCACTTTACTGCTTGAATCAAGCAGTCCTTTCTCCTGTCCCCAGGACCAATGAAGCTATGGTTCATTTTTGTTTTTCTTGTGGTCCAGAAAATCTTTGGCAGAAAACCAACTCAGTTACCTGCAGTGGTAGAGTCCCCGGTGGACCCAGAGGGCATCAGTGCTGACCGCTCCCCATCACTCTCTCGGGTGACAATGGTCATGTAGAGCTCTACAACTTCCCTTCCCCTATCCCGACTCACCAAAATACGCTATCCTGGGGTACCTCCCACATCCAGAGTCAACTTAATACCGCTCGGGTGTTCATTTCTCCATTCAGTTATGTATCAGTTTGGGCCACTATTTTGGGCAAGACCCTTTGCCAAGAGATAGTGGTACTGGGATTCGATAACCTTCACGCTCTGGAGACCTTCACTGGTCCCTGCCTGCCATCCCATGACTATCCAAACAGACTCTTTGTCTAAGCATGTTCTCCCAGGATTTTCTGCTAGATGAGAGTTGAGTTTGCGGTTTTCAAGACCCTGCCTTCTGAGAGGGAAAAAGTTGGTGCTTTGCTTGACAAAAACCATCACATTACACTCCCACCCCTGTGTGATGAAGGCAAGGACGAAAGAACCCCCGTGGGGCAAAGGTGCTCAACTTGCTCATCAACAAGCCTACCCCTCGCTTGCCCAGATATGTGAAGAGACTCAAGACTATCACAGGACGCAGACCAGTGCTCACTCCAAGTCCATGATGCTTCTTTTTGACTTGTTCTCCCCCCTCTTACAGAGTGATCACCCATGATCACCATAACAGACAGAGGTCCAGACTTGGGAAAGTGTAAGGTCACATCCCCTTCTGGATTTCAGTTGCCTCATCTGTGAAATGGGATAGTTGTATTTGTTGGTCGTCCAAGGTCATCTTTTCCATGGCTAATGGTCTGTGATTGTATATAAGTCTGTTTCCCATCCTCCTATCTTAAAGTGAAGGGTGTGTGTGTGCTTGTGTGTGTGAATGTGACCTATGAAAAATCTGACTCGGATTTTCTATGAATCCAAGACAAGCACAAACAGGGCTCTGCAGTCCGGTCGGGAGAAACATATGAAGCACGATCAAGTGCAAGCTACATTACCCCAGAATGCCTCAGGAAATAGGAGACCACTCCAGCCTCCGGGAAATGCAGACAGTGATAGACTGGGCAGACAGAGAATCAGACGTCCAGCTGGAGCAGGGCTCAGAGTTAAAGCCAGGGGTGCCCCCAAAGAACACACAAAGTCCTTACCCTCAGTCAAGACAGCAACGTCTGCTGGGGCCAGGGTGTGTCTACATAAAGACAACTCTCGGGGGTCTGTTGAGGAAGCAAGGATCCCACAGTGGTCAAGGGACTCAACACCTTCCCACTGTCACCCCCACTGCCTCAGCCTTTGTGTTTCCCCAGAACCACAGGTATCCACTCACAGGCTGCCTGCTCATTTCCCTGCTTTGATAAGGTCACTCACCATGCTTTATAATGCAAAAATAATATTCCTGCTGCCAATGCAAATTATGTCTGAGCCATCCAGCCTTTCCTGCCTCACGCAGAAAGCAGTTCTGCAGGGGAGAGGCGTGCAGGCTGCAGTTACATGGCTTATTAAGACACCTAATGAAACACCTTGTGGTGACCGCCACCTCCAAGAACAGCTCAGCAAAATGCAGCACAGAAACAGATGCCAGGCTTGGGGCAAATGCTTCCAAAGGACAAGAGCCCTGTGGGGAAGGACTAGATTTCCCCCAAGTCTGTGGTGCTGGGGTGCCCCTCCTTCCTGATCTCACCTCCACGGTTCCAGCCTCAAATCTCGTGGCCTCTAGGGGGCGCAAGAGGATCCATTCTTGCTTAATAAAAAGCATAAGGGAGGGTTGCAGGCATTCATTCCCTTAGCCTCAACTTAATAGGGGATAAAGTTTCAATTTAACTGAAGGAGTTAAAAGCTCAGGCATCTGAGGAATGACCTCTTTACAGATCTCTTAGCTCACCCCTCAGGAGTCCTGAGCCCCCATGTGGCGGGATCATTCCTACCCTCTCAGGTGGTGAGATCTGGAGAGCAGAGATAAGCACATGAGTCTGGGGACAGGTTCCAAAGCTACACAGTCTGCTTTTTATTTTCCTTTTTTTCTCCCTGTGTCTTATGCTTTCTTGGAAAAGAGGCAATTAAAGTAGGCACCCTATGTAGTAGTGAAAAATACGAAGAATTTGGATGCAAACTCTTCCTCCACCTCTTACCAACCAATGAAGTGATGCTGGCAGGAACAACAGCATCATTCTCTGCCTGAGTGTCCTCATCTTCAAAGTGAGGCTGGTGATCATTAACAGTCTCAATCTACTTCAGTTTTTATGAAGATCAAGTTAGGTAATGTCTAGGGATCCAATCAGGGTCACTCTGAACATGTTCAAGTGAGCAGAATCCCAGGACGGTGAATAAAGGGAACATTTACTAAACTACAGATGATGTCAGGACAAGGACAGGTACAGGAAAGCTGTTGCCATGCCTGAGAATGGCCGTGATGAGGGGAGAAAAGTTGCCACAATCCAGTGGGAGAGAGCAGTGGTGAGAAGGTCCCCTTGAGAGGAGCAGGGATCTCCATTCAAGGGACATCGCTGACCCAAGGCAACTGCACAGGGGGGGTACAGGGACTAGGCACCCGGAGTCAGCTCTCTTCTCTCCTCCAGTTCCCAGCCACATGGAAAGCAAAGGGCACTGGTCAGCCTTCCAGGGCAGGAAGCAGAGTGGAGAAGGGGAAAGACGATGGACTGAGAGGGTCACATGAATGACCCCAGCACGCACACAGTGGGAAGGAGACATTGCCCCACCCACACCATCACCTTGGACACGTGGCTTCAGGCCTGCTCACCAGGAGACCAGGGAGTTTGGAGCCACATGCCACAGTCACCAATGTCTTTCATAGGCCTGCAGCTGCTGCACTCCAGCGAACTTCTGGCTAAGGGGAAGGCCACTGCAGGTGATAGCCCAAAGACCTTCCCTGGACCTACCAAGTTCAACACCTTGAGAATGCTAAAACATGACTTAGGAGAGAGGCAGTGGGTGTTTCCATGCTCAGATTAGAAAACAGGGGTCTTTCTGACAGCCAGAATGACTCCTGCTTTGTCCAGGGTCCATGGAACTTTTTAAGTGAAATAGTTCCATTTCTTTAATTTACAGAAACTCCTACCTTCCCTTAAATCACAACTGCTTCCTTTGAAGTCTTTCCCACTTGCTCTAGGTATGAATTTGAGAGATCCACAGAACAAGGGCATCTCTCTCTTCCACAGAGATTAAATCCATTAATCCAACATTTACAGACAGACAGGCTTGTGTTGCTTCTGGGGAGAGCTGAAAGAGATCAGATTAATTTGAATGCATTGTGAGAAGTTTCTCTCTCTCCAAAAGACATCCAGGAAGGCTTTGCTCACATGCCCCTAGATCAGCAGAAGCCAGGAGAGGCCCAAGGTAGGTGCTGTAGTAGGTAGAGCATTAGCCCTGGGACCACAACACCCTTAGGGTAGACCCCAGCTACTTTATTTACTTATTACATAACCCTGAGAAAATCACGTAGACGCCTTGCATCAGGTAGTCCTCATCTGAATCTTTTGGAGGGAATAATCCCTAATTCTTAGGATTTCTCTGAGGACTAACTGAGATGATGTGTGTGAGTTTTCCAGAACAGCAACCAGCACATAGTTGAGTCTTCGGTAAATGTTACCACTTCACCCTACCAGCAGCTCCCGAAATCCAGGAGCCTGAGTCAGTGTTCCCCAGGGCTCCCTTTGAAATCTCAGACTCACAGCAGGAAAATTCTGCTGTTTCTGTTTCCCACAACTTGAGTTGTGCCACCTTTTCCTGTTTATTTCTGGGTCTAAGATTCATCACCTATTAAAAGGAGGGACGCGGGTTTTACAATGGGTAAGACAAGTGGTTCTCAGCCTTCTCTATGACTGTATTTCTCCCTGGACATGCAGTTGCGAAAGTCTTGTCTACCACAAAGATGTTTTATTTATGAAGTGAAAATTAACCTCTTCTTCCATGTTCTCTTAATCAAAGCAATTGCCCCCTTTGGGTTTCTGAGCAGCATGAAATCATGACCTTATTCACTGGGTCGATTCCATTCCAACTCTGACCCAAAGGACTTGAGATTTCTTTGAACCTGTGTAGCTTAGGCACAATGTTACACACGCATCATGAAATACTAAAAGGGGTTCAAGGACAAGAACTCCTCCTTCCCAGATTCCCAGGTCCTCAAAAGCACTGGACTAATCGATTCATTAAAACCCCCCAACTCTGTCATTCTAACATCCTAACTGGAAGCATTAGTTATCTTCCTTATAACCAAGGAAGGTCAGGCCCAACTTGAAAGGGATTTGTTAACATGAGTAAGACAAACTGTAGCTCATTCTGCATCTGTCAGGGTGGTGGGAGCCTTTGACCAGGGGTGCGAATTTGGCTCTTCCTGAGCCAAATTTTTTGCATCCCCTGGCGGTAGGAAGTCAGGCCCTTTTTGTCCAATTGATACCTACCTATTGCCCTATAGAGTCACCCTCAAAGGCAGCCAAACTTACACACCCCTTCATGAGGCCAGCTGTTTGTCTAATCAATGGTCCCTGGCCTGGTCCTTTATCCTTCAAGTAACAAGAAAGATGCTTAGAGTCCCAAGGGCTTATATCTGCGAAGCTGCTCGCCAGGTGCTCACTTCAGAGCATCCCTTCCAGACCAGAAAGCAGTGATTTGGGATGAGATGTTCTTGAAGAGCAGCCCTGGGGCCAATCTACCTCCCAACTCCCTTGCTTCTCATCACATGGAAAGCTCACAGACGGGCACGAACAAGCTGATTACCCAGGTCTCATTCCCCAAGAGCACCTTCACTCTGCGGTCCTCATTAGAGCCCTTGGTAGCCAGCTCGTTGCTAAGTCACACTTGCGAGGTACCGTTTCCCTGCCACCTCCTTAGATCCGAACTTAATTACAGCTGTTCCTTCTGGTCGGCCATTCTCCACTATTTCAAATACCCAAGCGACCCGTCTTCTAATGTCCTTACCCACTCATTAGAGTTGAACATTCTGTTCTTGTCTTACATCTTTTCTGCCCCTTGCACGGCTCAAGAAGTACTTGAGTTTTTGCCTCTGCTTTTACAGTGCATAATAAAAGCATTCTGTCTGGTACGGGGCTGAGAATAACTGATTCACTATTTCCTATGGAAAGTACCTAAAGACAGACTAAGAGGCATCAAGCTCCTGGCTACTGGGAGAAGATTGTGCTTTTACCAACACTGATTTCTATTATTCCATTTAACTTTGTTAATGCTAATCTGACTCAACTCACTGTCTGGCATTTCTCTCTTTCCAGTCTAATTCTCCATGATCGGTGATAGCCATCTACACTTAAAAATATTTGCCTGCTTGGGGCATTCTTTCCACTCGCAAAATTCTTCCAAATATATATATTGGACATATATATGTATGCAATATATATATTTATGTTGTATATATACGTTTACCCCAACCATCCAGAACAAGATGTTTCCTGTTAATTTGCTATTGCTGCAGCCTGGGTTCCTGTTCTCCATGTGACAGGGTAGGGATGAGCAAACATTTTATGTAGAGTTAGATAGTAAATGTTTGTCTTTACAGCTATACTGTTTCTGTTTCAACTACTCAATCCTGCAGTGTAGTGCAGAAGCACCATAAATAATACGTAAATGAATGGACGTGGCTGTGAGTCAATAAATTTCACTTACAAAAACAAGCAGTGAACCAGATTCGGCCTTAGGCCACAGTTTGCAATCAATTCCTATATGCAAACTGAAGTAATGATCTGCCTTGCCTTCTAAGTAGCCAATTTTCCTAACAGCATTAATTAAATAATCTATTCTTTCCCCAGTTGATCTAAAATCCACCATTAGCACAAAGTAAATATTTACATAGATGCAAATCGCTGTTATTACTTTATTTCCTATTCTGTTCCAATTAGATTTTATTTTGCCAGCCACTAAAATGTTTGCACTGCTAAATTATTTTTATAACTCTTTATAATGTCTAACTGTACAAATCTCTCTTTTGTTTTTTAAAAAGTTGTATTTTTGCCATTCTGTTCAAACCTTAGAATGACTTTTGTCAAGTTCTAAAAATGTAAATTGATAACCAATTTGAGGGAGAACTGAAATATTTATATGAATAAACTTTTCTATTCAGAAACATGTTATTTTTCCAAATACTCAAGTATTCTTTTACAAGCCTCCATGATTTAAAGTTTTCGCACAGATCCTGTGATTTTTTTTTATCATCTTTATCCCAAGTTTGAACAAATATTCTGTCTTGCTATGACTGGAATTTTCTTTGCTTTATATATTACAACTCAAAAATTGTGCATATAAAAAAACTAAATTTTTTTGAAAATTTATTTTATATCTGGCCCCCGAAACTTCTTGCTAATGCCAATGGGTTTTTCTTTGATGCTCTTGCTTACATATTTTAGTATACTAATCACATTTGTTCAGAGGGGCATGTCCTCTGATTTTCAGAGCCATAGCATTTATTTTTTTTTTTATCAGTTTGAAGATTTTTCTCCACTGGCTCACCTGAGAGTATGTCCTTCCCTCATAGATTCTGTCCCCACCACGGCTAACCTAGCTGCCTCTTCTAATTCACGCCCCTCTTGTGTGACCTGTACACATGTCTTTCAACATCTAGAAACTTCTAGTTCATGAGGCTTGTACAGGGTACAGATTAGCTCAACAGTGCTTGGGAGGGGAAGAGAACCCAAAAGACCCAGAAGTAGGTGTGCCTGCAGAAACCCACTGAGAAGCCTGGACCTCCCTGGAGAGTGGGCAGGAGTCCAAGCTGAGTGGTCAAGAGAACATAACAGACACAGGTTCCACCTAGATTGCCAAAATACTTGTGGAGTGCAAGCTGGCGGTCCAATCATGGACACCTAAGACGTCCAATCATGGCGTCGGGAGATGAGGATGCTAAGAGCCAGGTATGGAGAAACTAGCATCAGCTTTGCTGCATTTCAGGATAAAAGCAAAGGAAGCCAAATCTCAGGCAACTTTTGGAGTATAATATATCAAGAAGAATTCAACATTAATAATGTCCTCAGGCTCATGTGGGTGGGCCCTGAGTATTTTGGTCCTATCCAGAAACCTCTATCTTAGTCAAGGAAACTGAAGCAGAAGCCCAAATGAAGATCTCTGTACTAGTTAGGATTCTCCAGAGAAACAGAACCAATAGCACTTACATAGATAGATATATAAAAGACTTATGAGAATTGGCTTATACAATTATGGAGGCCAAGAAATCTCACTATATGCCGTCCGCAAGCTGGAGAACCAGGAAAGCTAGTGGTGTAATTCAGTCCAAGTCCCAGGACCCATGAACATGGGGCACTGATGGCTGATAACACAATTCCCAATCTAAGGCTGAAGTCCTGAGAACCTGGAGAGAAAATGGCGGAAGGCAGGAATAAGTCTCCGAGTCTGAAGGCCTGAGAACTAGGAGCTGCATTACCCAAGTGTGAAAGATGACAAATGCCCCAGCTCAACGGGAGAGAGAGAGAGAGAAAATCCATTCTTCCTCTGCCCTCTTATTCTATTCAAGGGCTCAAAAAATTGGATTAAGCTTGCCCACAGAGGTCAACCTCTTTATTCAGTCTACTGATTCGAACGCTGATATATTCCAGAAATACCCTCACCAATACACCCAGAAATAAATTTCTACCAGATATCTGGGCATCCTTTAACCCAGTCAAGTGGACACACAAAATTAACCATTATGACTTGACTCAAGCAGTTTTGTATGAAGGAAGATGGCAGTTCTGGTTTTCTTTGGAATAACTGCATGTCAGGATTAGGCCAGCAGGATTGGACCTTGAGAGGGAGACTCCTAAAACACAGCTAAGTTAATTTCTATCTGAGTACACTGGTCCTGGGACTAGGCAGAAAATGGGTTGATTCTGTGCCACCTACTCTCAGCTACATACATGTCTGGATAAAGATCAGTGAATCCTTCCCAATCCACCAAATCAAACCACAGAAGTAGAACTGGGGAACCGTGTACCTCACTGCTCGCAATCCCTTACACAACATGATTTTGAGCTCCTCACCCCAGAAGAGTCTGTTAGGAGACATAATTGTGACATTTCATCTTTCTTTTCATAAGTACCTATTTGTTTCCTTTCATTCATATCTTCGTTCAGCAAACACTTACCAAGCCTGCTGTCTGGAAGGCACCTTGCCTGGTCTTAGAATACATACAAGCACCAGGCACTCCACCCTGGGGTCACTCATCCTACTCACACATGGTTTAAGAAAGCCAAGCCTTAGCTTGAACAACTCAACAAAGGAAATAAACTAGTCAGGTATAATCAGGGTTTAATCAAGGACCATCTAATCCTGCTTCACCTGCTGCTTCTCAGAATTCTCACCACAAAGCTCCCCTAGGCACACAGTGACAGAGTAAACAGGGGAGACCCTTCCTAACACTACCATCCATCACAACATGGCACCTTGCAAGAGTGCAACAGAATAGCCAGATGATCTCACATCCTCCCCTTTTCTATACCCCCCCCACACACACACAGAGACCCACCTGGATGTCTTACTGCCTAGGCAGCAACATGGAAGTTAAAGCAATCCCTGGGAAAAAGTTTCTGAAATCTCTAATCATTGCTCATTAGCATAAAGCTTGGAGAGGTCTGTTAAAGTTCAGAGCTTATCTCTAAGCCTGTGTGCTCTTTCTCTGCCCAGAGCAGTAGCTGGGCAAGGGACTGCCTTCTTTCCAAGGAAGCAAATTAAATTCAATTAGATCAGTTATACCAGTACCAACAACAGGAGAAGCAACTTCAATAAAATTAAGATCTTGACATGAAAACAAAGAAATTACCTTCCGAAAACCAAATCCCGTCGCCCAGTTAAAAGGCGTTCACCACTGAGATCTTGGGTGACCACTTTACATGAACACTTGGAGGTGAGGTAAGTGGGGAGGCCCGGCGATATCTTTTGGCAACCCAGAAACTGTGCGTTTTGTTTACTGTTATTCTATTCTTATAGAAGCACATATCCAACAATATCCTTGACATCTAAATAGGCCATTTTGTGAATACGGTCATTGAAAACCTTTTCCAATAAGAGCACGTCACGCTGGCTGTGCAAGAGCGTGTTTATAATCACACAGCACGCTACGTCAGAAGGGATGCTGAGGATTCCAGGAAATACGGTGGCTTGAGTACCACTTCACAGAACTTCCATCTCTGGAGTTGACAGCAATGAACAAAAGGAAATAAAATGAACATAGAATACACAATTAATTCTGAAACTCAGAAAGCACCCCAACTTGAAGCCATAGGTTTCCAATGTCATCTGGGCCAAAGTTAAAGAAGAATCCAAAATGAATCCACTGGTGAGGGGGGCAAACATGTGGAATTAACAGTAAAGCTGAATGACAGCTCCTAAGTTGAAGAGGAACAAATTGGAAATCTGTTGCTGAAAAAGATTGGGAAGTGTGAACATTCCATGTGGAATTTCTTTTTCCCACTTTGGATTGGAATTTCTTTTTCCCACTTTGGATTGGCACTCTCTCCTAAATTCCTCACCAGAATCGCTGGCCAGGAAGAAACCATGATCTCGTATATGGCCTCCAATGGGCCAAGAAAAGATAACGAGCAGCCTAGAAAAATAAATAACACCCATCACCCTCCCTCCACCCAAACCTCCCCCCTCCCTTCCCCTTGATGGGTTGGGCCACATCTATGGTGCATATTTTTATCTATAAAAAAAAAAAAAAAAAAAAAAAAAAAAAAAATTTGCTAAGGTTAAAAAAAAAAAAAGAAAAAGAAAAATAAATAACAAAATCCCATGAGTCAGAAGACCTCTCATTAGAGTGGTTGGCTCATTTTGAATCTGATAAGCAAATACAAGCTTTTGGGAACACCCCTCCCTTCCCCAAACAAGATCCATTACCAACTCAGCAGAAAAGAGCCTAGTATCAGACTGCCTATAAATTTAGAGACGAAGTTACTGATGGCTTTTTGCAAATCCCCAGTGGTTTTCTCTCCCATAAGTGCAGGAGCCAAACTGTGACCAAATAAATTGCGAGTGTACCAAAAGCAAACAGCATTATGAATTTAGATCAAATAACACCATCCTGTAACTGCCCCCATTTATATTGTGGTCAAGTAGAGGAGAGAAAAACATAAGACTCAATGAAAATTGTGTGTCTCCAAAATAGGTTTGACATGCAAAGATTTTTTTTTTATGATGCTCCAGGAAACAAAAATAGACAACCACTTTGTAACCCCAGGAAAATAAAAAAGATGATAAACTCTATGAAATAAGTGATTAATTACAAGGCAAGAAAACAAGATGGCTGTTCAAGGCTGGGACAGCAGCATCAGATTCTGGATAACCTTCCAGGTCTGTCCCTTATCAATGGCAGATCTGCAGTCCTTGAATATGTGTTGGCAAAGTGCAAAAGAAATCTATACACTCTTAGGGCTAGAAAGACTCTCCTCTAGTCTCCAGTAAAACCAAGGTCATATATTTAGGAAGTGGCAAAGCTACAACTTAGACCTCAACTTTCTCATGTATACAAAAACAGGAAAGGGAAGAGATGGCGAGGTAGGGAACTGGTAGGAAAAGGGGAGAAGAGAGGGAGAAAAAAATTGAAGATGGAAACAACAGCTGGAGTGAAATAGAAGAGGCAGTGGATTAGTAGTCAGATGACGCACTCTGGATCAAATCTTTCAATTCCCTTAGGAGCAGAATTGGTGAGTCACACAGTAACTTGATGGGTTTAGGGGAAACTGCCAACTGTTTTACACAGCAGCTGCTGCATTTGGTATTCTCCCTGGCAATGTACAAGGTTATAATTTCTTAGCTCTGGCACTTACTATGTTGTATGACTTTGGATAAGTCGCTTCATTTCTCTGCACCTCAGTTTCCCCATTTCTAAAGAGAAGAGGTTAGGACTAGCCATCCTGTTTCTGCCTACGATATTTTATAGTCACACATCCTTTCTTTCCGTCCAAATTCTGACTTTCCCCTGCCCACATCTGTTTCTAAGAGTTCCCTGACAATGCGAAGTGCCGTAATGAATAACTCCTGACTCTGCTCCTTTTTAGAGTTGGAATTATCTTAATGCATGTTTCCAAGTTACACTAATGCGCTTCCATTTCTATCCGTATCTCTCAGCATACTTTTTTTCTCTTGTCTATTCTTTTAACCTTTTTGCAAGCATCATCTTGTTCTGTCTGTTGGCTGTCAGCTTTTCTCACCAAGCTTTCGCAGAGTTGCCAGATTCTTGACTATTTCCCCACTCTCAGCTCATAACTATTTCCCCCCCAAGCTCAGAGACTGCTAAATGGTCTTTGTGAAATCCTATTAGGATAATCTCCCTGTCTGTGCCTCCTCTCAGCTGGGCTGCCTCTGGAAACTCAGCCATCTTCCTCTCCACAGACTGTACACCCTAAGCTGACTCCAGAGCAATCCAACGTCATACTTACTCAAAAATGTGCTTATGGGGGGTCTGGACTAGTCAAGTCTTGTAACTCACTGGAGGTCTCAGATGTTATCTCATGCAAAAATTTTCCTATTTACCTGGGACCTCTACTCCCTCTACAATCCCAGGGATGAGGAACATGCCCCCCTATAGTTTTTCTGTTTATTTTCATCATCAATTTGTCTCATCAGACTGTGAGATGTATGAAGGCGGGGAGCTGGAGTGTTGTGTTCATACTTGTGACATATCGTAGGTCCTCAATACATAATTGTTGAAATAATGAATGAATGTGCCCCTCTTCCCTAGAGCTGATCATGTCAATCTGTCTACCAGTTAGACCTAACCCTCCTTTAGGGCAGACTGGGATTTACTTGCCATAGTAACTAATACATGTTTAAAAAAAAATTACTCTGACACTTGTTAAAATGGTCAGGAAGAATTTATTCAAGACTACTGCAATAGAGGAGAGAGGTCAAGAAAATTTAGCAAAAATATTTGGAAATTACAGTTGAGGAGCAGAATGAGCAAATAGAAAATTACTAAGAGGAGACAAAAATAGAGACAATCTTGCTAAATTGACTTACAGGATTTTTACTGAAGACAGGCCAGGGTCAGCAGATATTGCCACAGTCTAAGTGTTTGTGTTCCTACAAAATTCATATATTGAAATCCTAATCTCCAAGGTTATGATATTAAGAAGTAACACCTTTTGGGGATGATTAGGCCATGATAGCAGAGTTCTCATGAATAAGATTAGTGCATTTATAAAAGAAGCCCTAGAGAGCTGCCTTGCCTCTTCCACCATGAGAGCACATAGTTGGATCTCCAATTTTAAGAAAGTAGACCCTCACTAAACATGTGATCTTCCAGCACCTTGATCATGGACGTCTCATCTCCCAGAACCGTCAGAAATTAAATTCTGTTGTAATTAAGCCATACAGATTATGGTATTTTGTTATAGCAGCCCAAATGGACTAAGACAGATATCAAGAGTAGGGACCGTGGCTAAACTGAGTTGGCAGGATTCTTCCTTACCTAGGCTAGGCTGGTCAAAGACAAAACAGGGCCAAAGCTAGAAGCCTAAGGGGAACCTAACTAAAATACGATGAAGAAGAGAGTCTTTGTCATCCTAGCACCTAGCACAAGTCTTATACTGTACGTGGTTGGCACTAACTAAATGCTTGTTGGGCCCAACTGAGCTTCCATACTAGCAGCTCTTGAGCAAAGGATTGTAACTCTGTCTTTCACTCTTCCATGACCTGACGTAGCAAGAGAAGGTGCCCCAGAAAATAATGTCAGAGGGCTGGGGTGGGAGAAAGAGGTGGAAAAATTTGACAGTTCAAAAGTCATCAAAAATAAATGCATTTTCCCAGAGTTCCATAGCTTCAAGGCTTTCCTGACCAGTCATCCAAAATGACTGTCACAGCCACCCCACAAAGCAAGTTGATTTATCTTCTCCTGCCATGAATGGAGTGACACTCTTGGAGGTCAAGTGGCACATCATAGTTCACATGCCCGGAATTTTCCACTTTACATTCACCTCTGATTCTTTCCTTGGAATACTGTCCCCAAAATAAGATTTCTGCGTAGATGTACACATCTCATTTTGTCCTCCCTAAATATTGTACCAATCTGTACTCATACCAACAACATACAGCTGCCGGATTCTCCAAGGTCTCACCAACACTGAATACACATCTAATGGACCATTTATCTTTCTTTTATTGATTTGTAAAAGGTCTTTTTATATTCATAATATAATTTAAATGTCATTTGTTTTATATATATTGCAAGTATCAGATATGGATCATGTCACCTTGTTTATGGCATATAGGGACAAAGATATGAATATTTTTATTTATGGTTTCTATTTTTAATAATAGTATCAGAAAACTGTTCTGCTTTCAAAGATAATTTAAATATTCACGTATACATTACATCTTACATGTTTTCTACTGGTAGGTTTAACTGGAGTATATCACATGTATCTAGACTATATTTGGTATACACTATGAAGTAAGGACCTACCTCAACTTGGCCATCACCTTCCCCTGGTAGGTTATTTCAATTTCATCTTGACTCATGCCATTAATTAGAAATGATAAGAATCTATAGCATACATGTATGCACACACATATCTGTTTAGGGACATATTTTGTTCTATTAATCTATCTCTTCTAGGATTAGTATAAGCTAGTCGAATTATGTTAGTCCCAATATATATTTCTAAAACTTGGAAGTAGATATCTCTGTCCATTATTCTCTTTCAACATCTTCTTGGATGATCTTTTCCTATTTATATTTCCTTTTTTTTTTTTTTTTTTAACCATAGGTTAAGATCCCTTGTGAACTAAAGCTTTATTATTATTTTTTCTTGATCCCTTTGCAACCCTGCACCTAAGCCAAAAGCATTGTAATCTTTTCATAACTTCAGATAAGTCCATACCAGATGTTCTGAGTGAACTATAGGTATTAATTATTCCACTAGGGAATTATATGTTCAGTGTAAATGATATCTCCAGATAAACTTTTAAATCATTTTAGAACATTTCTTATAAATCTCCATTTTACTACGCATTATATATTTTAAATTAAATTGAAAATCTTTCAAAAGTCAAGTGTTCCAATCCAAACATGAGACATCTCTATTTACTTTTATTTTCTCAGTTTTCATTATAGCTTCCTTATAAAGCCCTTGCATATTGCTTCTCAAGTTAATTCCTCAGATATTTCTGTTGCTTTTATAGAATGAATCCTTTTATGTTTTCTAACTGGTTATTGCTAGGATTTAGAAAATTGTTGACTTTTGTATATTTATTCCCTAACTAGTCACCTCATTGGACTTTTATTGGGTTCTAATAGTTTTCTACTTATTTCCCTTGGGGTTTTAGAAGATAATAAAATCTTCTGCAAATAACTTTATCCCATAATTATATATCCCATTCTGTTATTAGAAATCTCTGAATAAACATTATATAATTTTAGCACTCATGTGCATTCTTATATTTTTAGGATATGGGTTGCTGGTTTGGAACAGACGTGCTCGATGACTTTAAGGAAATAGCTTTCTGGGTCTTTTCAGAATGACAATTATTCTCTGCTCCCCCACCTCCCCTCTCCCCTGCCAACTCAGACATGGTCTCTGCCTTGCCCTGCGCTCTGAGAATGACTTCTACAGTCTGCATCTTCTAGCCTCCTTACCCTCCACTTCTGGCTGAGTTTAGTCAGTAGAAGGCACTGGGAGAACACACTGACAGAAAACCAGAGGTAGGCTATACTCTTCTCCAGCCTTTCAGGTAGCCATTTAACACCATTTCATTGCTCTTCAGACCCAGTGGTGATAACAGCTCCCACACGTTACTATCATCTGGGGTTTCGCCATCCCTTGTTAACTCCATTAATGCTGATCCTTCTTTTGTTTCATTAAATTCTATTTATTTATGTATTTATTTATTTGTTTTCTTAGTCAAAAATTTTTAATCAAGTTAATAGTAGTAAAAGTGCAATTACATGAAAAGCCCCATATTTTACATGTTTGAACTGTTTGTCCCTGTCTTGACTTACAGGTTGTTGAAGGTGGGAGTCACTCTTGAATCTTCTTCCACTCACACTGAATTTATGCTTTGTCCACACTAATTGACAAGCCCTAGGTGGTTTTGCTGTTAGAGGAGGAGATGGATCACACAGTGAAGATACCATTCAAGAGGCACCATGCTTCTATCCATATCCCGAATGTGGGTTTGCCATTCATTTCAGTAGGATTTATCATCCACTGGTGATGGCCAAAAACATTGCCCATTGCCTTTATAGTATTTGTTTCCATAATTCTCTTCTCCACTAATATACCAACACCTGACATCACTGGCCCTGCTACAGGCCGTGGTGCTAACTCCATCTTGCCTTGTGGGCCTGACGCCATTTAAATTGTTCATTTGCCATATGCTTCTCACCCACACTTTCCTTAACCAATTGATAAATTAGGAGCTGCCATTAAATATTTTCAAATGCCTTTTCAACATCTCAAAACAATCCAAATCGTCTTCTCCTTTGTAACATTGGTGTGACATTGAATCATTCATGTTTTCATGTAAGAAAAAAATTAAGTACCTACGGTGTGAGAGATATATAGTTGCTGTGATGGACACTGAGATTTAGAATAAAAAAAAATTATAACAAAATGAAACAGACAGACCTTCTGTCCTCATGTTCTCTGGGGGAAAATAGATACATGAACACTGACATAATTAAAATAATTACATATCATGATAGGGACTAGAAAGAAAGAATGTCTTTACAAAAAAAACCAGGAGATATACGTTCAAAAACGATGGTCAGAGAAAATTTCACACAGAAGGTGACATTTAAATTGAGAACGAAGTAGGGAAAGGAGCTTTAGCAAGTGAAAAGCCCTGAGGAAGGAGAGAGCCTGGTGTGGTTAAGGACTGACAAGAGGGTTAGAGAGCAAGCCCCACTTGTGCTCCCCATTCCCATCTCAAAGAAAAAGTGACTGAGGTTCAGAGAGGTCCTCAGTCATGCATGGTGACAGGCCAGTGAACAGCAGAGCTGGGACCCAAACCTGGATGCATGGGACAGGAAGCCCTGTGCCTTGCCAAT
>CAUYPK010171133.1:0-48210 GCA_963574355.1 Loris lydekkerianus
TCAATAGTCAAAAAGTTCCACCCCATAGGTACCCTTCTCATTGGACAGTTTGAATCAAGTAGGAGATGCTATTCCAGCCCCTACAGAACTACAGGATTTCACAGAACTTGGAAATTTCCAAGTTCCAGGAAGTTAAGTTTAATACCCAAGTTAAGTTAAATTCCCAAGAGCTGAGTCACCATGGAGAGCACTCTGCAGGTATATCCTTGTGGTCTCCTTGAGAAGACCTGTTCTAGACCTCACCCTTCTTGGGTATCCTCTCTCGGTATTGGTATTTTGTGACTGTGAGCCATTATTTTTTCAATATTCTTTCAGCTTTGTTTCTTCTCACCTCTCCTACTGTAATTCCAGTTACCTCTAATTTGGACCTTTTAATGTTGACCTGCCAGTTCCTTAGTTCATCAAAATATTTTTTTCATTTTGGTCATCAGATGAATAATTTGTAATAATATATATGTCTTTATGTTCATTGAATCTTTCCCCTGTCATCTCCACTCTGCTGTTAAGCCTGTTCAAATACATTTTTGTTTTTTTGGAGGCAGAGTCTTACTCTGTTGCTCTAGGGTTGAGTGCCATGGTGTCATCATAGCTCACAGCAACCTCAAACTCCTAGGCTCAAGGGATCCTTATGTCTCAGTTTCCCAAGTAGCAGGGACTACTCCTGTAGTCTCAGCTAATATTTTCTATTTTAGTAGAGACAGGGTCTCATTCTTGCTCAGGCTGGTCTAGAACTCCTCAGCTCAAGTGATCTGCCTTGCTTGGCCTCCCAGAGTTTTAGGATTATACGCATGAGCCACTGCACCAGCCTTTTAATTTATTTTTTATTTTTTGATTTTCTTTCTTCTCATTTTCTGAAAATATAATTTTTTAAATGTATTTATTTATTTACTCACTTATTCAGAGACAGAGTCTCACTTTGTTGCCCTTGGTAGAGTGCTGTAGCGTCATAGCTCACAGCAACCTTAAACTCTTAGGCTCAAGTGATTCTCTTGCCTCAGCCTCCTAGGTAGCTGGGTCTATCGGTGCCCGTCACAATGCCCGGCTATTTTTAGAGATGAGGTCTGGCTTTGGCTCAGGCAGGTCTCGAACCTGTTAGCTCAGACAATTCACCTGCTTTGGCCTCCCAGAGTGCTAGAATTACAACCGTGAGCCACTGTGCCCAGCCGGAAAATATAATTTTCTTAATATTGAGCCCTTAAAATTGTCAAACATTTGGTAAAGAGTTTTCTCATGAATTCTCAATGAATTCTTATCTGCTCTCAGAGAAATTTTAGGCAGGATAGATATTATTTCTCCTATTTTATAGAAGATAAAACTTGTAAAGTTTAATCGACTTAGCCAAGTTCACACAGCTATCACTAGGTGTAGATGGGAAGTCAGTTCTTTTGATCATTTTGATCAAAAAGGTCTTTCTAACAAAATAAGATACTAAATGGGAAACCTCTATAGAAATCTGTGTGCCTATGAAAAATCTTGCAGTCCTGATTTTGAGAACTACTTTATTTTTCATTTTAATTTATACCATTCACAATTATTAAGTTTCCCTTAGTGTTATAACAGAAAAATAATTTTGGTTCTTGCTGGGTGCAATGACTCATGCCTATAATCCTAGCAACTTGGGAGGATGAGGCGGATGGATTGCCTGAGCTCACAGGTTCAAGACCAGCCTGAGCTAGAGCGAGACTTCGTCTCTAAAAATAGCCGAGTGTTAATGGTGGCAGCTGTAGTCCCAGCTACTTGGGAGGATGAAGCAAGAGAATTGCTTGAACCTTTAGAGTTTGAGGTTATTGTGACCTGAGATACTATGGCACTCTATCAAGGGCGACAAAGTGAGACTCTGTATCTTAAAAAAAAAAAAAAAAAAAGCTCAGTGCCTGTAGTTCAGTGGTTAGGGCACTGGCCACCAAAGCAGGCGGATTCAAACCCAGCCTGGGCCTGCTAAACAACAATGACAACTGCAACAACAATAACAACAAAAAATAGCTGGGTGTTGTGGGCGCCTGTACTCCCAGCTACTTGGGAGGCTGAGGCAAGAGAATCGCTTAAGCCCAAGAGTTTGAGGTTGGTGTGAGCTGTGACACCACAGCACCCTACCAAGGGTGACAAAATGAGACTCTGTCTCAAAAATAATAATAATAATAATTTTGGTTCTTTACTGATTTATAAATAGAAAAGGTAAGCATAAGCTACTGACCAAACTGAATAGAGGTACAATGTATTTTCAGTTTAGAAACTAGTCTTTCTTCTACAGAATCGGAATGAATATATTGCTCACCTCAAGGATCAATTGCAAGAAATGAAGGCAAAAACCAACTTGGAAAATCAGTATATGAAAAAAAATACTGAGCTGCAGATTGCCCAGACCCAGAAAAAATGCAACAAAACAGAGGAACTCTTGCTGGAGGAGATTGAGGTAATTCCTGCTACATTAGTAAAGAAACTAGTACAGTAGATAGCATTTGAGCTGTTACTCCCAATATTGTATCAGCTAACAAAGGAGGAGAGAGGGGGAGATTTCCCTCCACCCGTCTCTCCACCAGTCTTCACACTTGAAGTTGAATAGAAAGCCTAAAGACTAGCATATTTACAAGCAGAGATTCTGAGGGGTTATAGCCTACATCTCTTGCTTCTCTTACAGGCTCAAACTTTTTAAACAGGGGGCCAATTCACTGTCCCTCAGACCGTTGGAGGGTTGGACTATAATTAAAAAAAAACAACAACTATGAACAAATTTCTATGCACACTGCACATATCTTATTTTGAAGTAAAAAAACAAAACGGGAACAAATATAATCACACCGCCTCATGTGGCCCACAGGCCACAGTTTGAGGACCCCTGTTAAGACTTGGAAAATTGGTTGTATTTTTTTCCCCTTGGTCACTGTATTCTGATTTTATAAAACCACTAATCACGCGCTCACCTAACGGGCACAATGCAGGGGTATGTGCCACACCTCCTAGGTGAAGTGCTCAACTACAACTTGGACTTCATCTAACAAACACAAACAGTGTAACGTAATTATTTGTACCTTCATATTAATCTGAAATTAAAAAAAAAACACTGGCCATTTTTCTTTCCTTCCTTCTTTCCTTTTTGTGACAGGGTTTTACTCTGTCACTTGGGCTGTAGCACAGTGGTGTATGTATAACTCACTACAACCTCAAACTCCTGGGCTCAAGAGATCCCCCTGCCTCAGTGTCCTGAGTAGCTGGGACTAGAGGCATAAGCCACTGTGCCCAGCTAATTTTTAAATTTTTTTAAATTAATTTTTTATTTGGAAAAACAGGGTCTCCTTATGTTGCCCTGGCTGGTCTCAAACTCCTGATCTCAAGTGGTCTCCCAAAGTGCTGAGATAATGCTAGTTCTCTTAGGGAAAAATTATGAAGTTATATAAAATATAGGAAGATGGTAAAACAAGACACTTAGTATCTGCAGGTTTTTGTTTGGTGTTTACTTCAGCCAGTGCCTTTTAGCTCTCCAGTAAAGAAGTACAAAATCTAGAGAGCTGAACTACATTCAAAGCTAAATTTATAGAGATGAGATGTCGTAGTGAAAAATACGAGGAGAAAGAAAGAAATGGTAGATCTTTCTTTCTGTTTTTTTTTTGTTTGAGACAGAGTCTCACTTGGTCCCCCTCAGTAGAGTGCTAGGGTGTCTTAGCTCAAGCAACCTCACACTCTTAGGTTCAAGTGATCCTCTTGCCTCAGCCTCCCAAGTAGCTGGAACTATAGCCACACACCACAACACCTGGCTAGTTTTTAGAGATGGGGTCTTGCTCTGGCTCAGGCTGGTCTTGAACCTGTGAGCTCAGGCAATCCACCCTCCTCAGCCTTCCAAGTGCTGGGTTTACAGGCGTGAGGCACCACGCCTGGCCCTTGGTAGATCTTTTCATTGGAAGAGGAATGCAGAATGCTAGCTAAATGGCTAAAAGAACAATAGGCAAAACTGGGCTTGGTGGCGCAGTAGTCCCAACTACTTAGGAAACTGAGACTGAGGCAGGAAGATCACATGAGGCCAGGACGTTGAGGCCAGCCTCAGCAACACAGTGTGACACTTGTCTCTGGACAGAAATAAAACAACAGACTAGGGAGGCTGAGGCAGGCTGAGTGAGAGACCAGCCTGAGCAGGAGCGAGATCCTGTCTCTAAAAATAACTGGGCATTGTAGTGGGCACCTGTAGTCTCAGCTACTTGAGAGAATGAGGCAAGAGGACTGCTTGAGCCCAAGAGTTTTGAGGTTGGTGTGAGCTGTGATGTCACAGCTCTCTAATGAGGGTGACAAAGTGAGATTCCTTCTCAAAAAAAAAAAAAAAAAGAAAGAAAGAAAGAAATAGAACAACAAAAAGAAAAATGGGCAATTATTCCCCAGTTGTGGCGTAAGACCACAACATACTTTTTTTCTTGTACTCCATTATTTCCATTCCTAGGCCCTACACAACTTTTGCCCTTAAAGTGCTGCTTCTCTCCTTAAATGGGCATCACTTTCCAGGTTAACAGGATTGTGGTCTTCTTGTTGAAGGGCACTTACACATATCTAGCACGGTATCAGCCACGTGCCTGAACAATGTGAACAAATTGTGTTGAACTGAATTATAGCGCTAGAGTAATGCTGTAGAAATCTTGGGATCCCAGCTGGTATAGAAAAAGCGTACTGCCATCCAAGCTGAACTTCTAATCTCAAGAATTTGTGATTCTCACCCCTCAGGAGAATCTCTGGTATTTGATTATTCTTACAGAAACTGCGGATGAAAACTGAAGAAGAGAACCGGATTCATGGGGAGATCGAAGTATTCCTTAAAAAGGAGCAGCAGGTAGGTCAACAAAACGTTTTTATCCTCTGATTTTTTTTTTTTTTTTTTTGTATTCTACTTGTAAAATATCAAAGAGAGCAAAAAACATTTTTTTTGAGTTATTCATCTGAATAGATTTTTTTTTTTTTAGATAGAGTCTCACTTTGTTGCCCTCAGAAGAGTGCGATGGTGTCCTAGCTCACAGCAATCTCAAACTCTTGGGCTCAAGCAATTCTTTTGTCTCTGCCTCCCAAGTAGCTGGGACTATAGGCGTGCACTGCAATACCCGGTTGTTTTTAGAGCTGAGGTCTCACTCTAGTTCAGACTGGTCTCGAACCTGTGAGCTCAGGCAACCCACCTGCCTTGGCCTCCCAGAGTGCTAGGATTAGAGGTGTGAGCCACTGCACCTGGCCTGAATAGATATTTTATATAGCTGTAATTAAGTGAGGACAGGTAAAATTTTGTCTTACATAATTTAGCTTTTAAAAAAAAAAAAACCTGTGTACCTATATTGTTTCATAGTCATAGTTTAAGAAAAGAATTTATTGTTTTTTTTTAATTATAAAAATAACATTCTTAGTTGAAGGAAGATTTTTTCAAATCACCAATTGCTTTTTTACATGTTGTTACAAACTCTTCATAAAATAATTTAAAATAATTGTATGTAACATAATGTTCCATTGAATGGTAATGCCACAGTCTATGTGTACCCTTTATTTGAATATTTAGATTGTTTCCAAAAGTTTTATTTTAATAAATAATGCAGTTATGAAGACTTTGCCCACAGAACTACTTTTCTTTATTACAGTTATTTACTAAAAGTAAATCTCAAGCATAAGAGAGAGATTGGTATTTTGTGACTCTTGATAAATGTGGCTAATACTTTCTAATCTATATTGCCATCAGAAATATATGAAGGCATTAATTTCAAGGTATCCTCGGTAGTTTAGCCATTTTAAATATTTTTAGAAGTCTGCTTATTTAATGAATTATTTTATTTCGCATTTTAAAACTTACTAATAAAAGTGAACAGAACATTTTTCTATTTATTTACACGATTTATTTCCTCTAGTATGAATTATATGAGGTATGCCAATAAGTTTGTGAACTTGCCACCATGCACTTATGTTGGCACCGCTGTATAAATAACTCAGTAAGGTTTTACAACCTTGGTACATCAGTGTCTCACAGCTGTGTTTGTGTCAACATGTGGTGGTGTCTTTCTGGGTTGCGTTCATTATTGTTGCATGTTTTTGTCATGAGAATGTTGAAATAGAGCAACAAACACATTAAATTTCTTATTGGTGGGGCATGGTGGCTCATGAGAGTGATGAAATGAGACTCTGTCTCAAAAAATAGAAGATTGAAGAAGGCTTGGTGCCTGTAGCACAATGGTTACGGTGCCAGCCACATACACCAAGGGTGGTGGGTTTGAACCTGGCCCAGGCCAGCTAAACAACAATGACAACTGCAAAGAAAAATAGCCTGGCGTTATGACGGGCGTCTGTAGTCCCAGCTACTTGAAAGGCTGAAGCAAGAGAATCACCTAAGCCCAAGAGTTGGAGGTTGCTGTGTGTGAGCTGTGACGCCACAACACTCTGCCAAGGGTGACATGGTGAGACTGTCTCAAAAAAAAAAAAAAAATTATTTTACTTTATTTATTTATTTAAGACAGAGTCTCATGCCACAGCACTCCGCCAGGGTGACATAGTGACACTCTATGTATTTATGTATGTATGTATGTATGTATGTATGTATGTATTATGTATGTATGTATTTATTTATTTATTTTTTGATACAGAGTCTCACAAGCGATTTTCTTGCCTCAGCCTCCCAAGTAGCTGAGACTACAGGCACCTACCACAATGCCTAGCTATTTTTTTTTTTAATTGTTGCAGTTGTCATTGTTGTTTTAGCTGGCCCAGGCCAGGTTCGAACCTGTCACCCTCGGTGTGTATAGCTGGCACTCTACCCACTGAGCTATGGGTGCCACCTAAAATAAATTTTTTTCTTTCTTTCTTTCCTGTTTTTTTTAGAGACAGAGTCTCACTTTGTCACCCTCGGTAGAGTGCCGTGACGTCACAGCTCACAGTAACCTCCAGCTCTTGGGCTTAGGTGATTCTCTTGCCTTAGTCTTCCAAGTAGCTGGGACTACAGGTGCCGACCACAACGCCCAGCTATTTTCTGTTGCAGTTTGGCCGGGGCTGGGTTCAAACCCACCACCCTTGGTATATGGAGCGGGCACCCTACTCACTGAGCCACAGGCACCGCCCTAAAATAAATTTATTAAATTTGTCAAGAGTGGAAGTCAAACCAGGAATGTGTTAGTCCAAGTTTATGAGGATAATGCCATGAAGAAAATGGCAGTGTACAAATGGATTAAATGTTTTTCTGAGAGGAGACAAAGCATCTCTGATGAAGAGAGGTCAGTGTAAAGCAGAACTGAGTAAGACATTACAAAAATTCATTGACTATGTATCAAAATCATCAGCTGACGATAAGAAGCATAGTAGACCAAGTAAATATCAAGAATAGCCTTGTTACCATGTTTCACAATTAAGTTTGTGAACTTGCCACTGTGTGTGTACATTGGCAGCTCTGTACAAACAACTTGGTAAGGTTTCATAACCTTAGTTATGTCTATTTCTATTTTCTGGCTTATTGTATGGCTAGAAAGTCAAGGGTAATGGGGGTTGATTAGTAGTAGGGATAATGGGGCATTATTTTTCTGTTTTTCGTTTTATTCTTGCTTTTAATAGTCAGGATTACACATGAATTTGTCATGGTCATGCAAGTTTCTCATGTTGTAAGTTTGGGTATTCATTGGGAAAGAATGGGACTCTGAAACCTGGAATGGGGACATCTGGGTATTCAAATAAAACTGACAATCTTAAACCCTCAAGTCACTTTAAGGCTTCCTTGTCAGTGCATATAGCCCCTCCTCCTGTATCTGAGAAGACCAGAATTTCTTTGCCCAAAAATCCTGTGATAACTTCATGTAGGGAAGATGCCTTGAAAAGGGATGCTCCTTCAGACCCAGCACAAGTACCCCCATTGGTGGTAGGTGTATAACAAGGGTTAAATCTCTATTTGTTCTGGGGGACGTAGTGTGGCACTAGGTTAGATTGAATTCATTGATGTGGATTCACTTAGTAGACATTCTGGGTTTAATATATTAGGTTGTCAGCTGGAGGTGTCTGTATTAGTTTCCTTGGTTCAACTCAACAATTGACTTTCTTTTTTTTGAGACAGAGTTTCACTTTGTCGCCATTGGTAGAGTGCTATGGCGTCATAGCTCACAGCAACCTCAAACTCTTAGGTTCAAGCGATCCTCTTGCCTCAGCCTCCCAAGTAGCTGGACTATAGGCGTGCACTGCAACACCCGGCTATTTTTAGAGCTGAGGTCTCACTCTGGTTCAGGCTGGTCTCGAACCTGTGAGCTCAGGTGACCCACCTGCCTTGGCCTCCCAAGTGCTGGGATTATAGATATGAGCCACCTCGCTGGGCCTAACAGTTGCCTTTCTTTGATAAGGGAGAGATGCTAGAGTTTTCCTGATATGACATGGAGGAAAGAATCCAAAGATTTAGGGATATAGGAATGTCAGAGTGGATTTAACCATGTTTGACCTGCACATCTACCAGCAAACACACAATAGTAAAATAATGGGGCAAAGCTTATGAGAAAGCCCAGAAGACACTCCTTTATAAAGACATCGAGAAATACAATAGTGGGGGGAGCACTTGTGTCCCTGAAAAGCTCTGTGTTGCTTTCCTGTGCTGGCCGACTATGACCACAAGGGATTCTGTCCTTGAGACAGCCTTCCCGATTTCAGTGGGGATGGTAGAATCCTGGTGCTAAAGGATAAATGGGAGTGCTTAACTATCAAAGACAAAGTAGGCACATTTACCATGAAGGGAAGCAGGAATGGAATGGTAATTAGAATGCGTTTGCCTACAGGGATATTGGCAATGGCTAAATAATATTATCTCTAGAAAAATACTTATGGACAGCCTATTACAGCAAAACAGAAAAAAAAAAAAAAAAAAGTCCAGGTCTAGTAAAAAACCTGATTTGAGTCATCACAATGGAGAGTCATGGCCTATCACCCAGTTTCTAGAACTAAGTCAAGTCACAGACCCAGAACCTCTTCATTAAAGGTGGGGGACACAGCCCTCTGAGGATCTACCCTACAGCATTGCTGGCAGTGTATACCATAAATCTTCCTAAGCCTTACCAAAAATACTTGTGGGTATTTACAGAATGACTGTGAACTGAGAAAAGAAAATATTCAGATCTTTTGAGATTATTAATTATTGGGTCTAAATTCATGCTAATTCATGGGGACCCAAAACAATATGGCTGCTAATGAGGGATTATGGGGGTTAGATGATAGATAAAGCCTTAACCAGCCTGACTTACTGTGGGTCCATATATGTACTTGAGGTAGGATCCTCTGGAACTATTCTTCTATACCAAAGTAGTGAACCAGAAGCAATGCCGCACTCCTGCTGGATATGCATCAAAGTCTTAAAAGAAGCAGGCGTGGTGACACTTAGCACATCCCCATTTAACTTAGCTATTTGGCCTGTGCAGCGGTTGTATGGATCTTGAGGAGTGAGTGTGGATCATTACAAAAGTAATCAGGTGTTGACTCCAATTACAGCAACTATCGCAGATGTAATATCTTTATTAGAGGAAGTCTTCAGTGGCCTCTGATACTTGGTATATTGCTGTTAACCTGGCCAAAGTTTTTGTTTGCAAACCAATTTGCAAAAACCACCAGAAGCAATTTGCTTTTACCTGGCAGGGCCAATAAATAGTACACCTTCATTGTCTCACATTAGGGCTGCGTCCATTGTGTTCTTTCCTATAAGAAGGTCTGCAGAGATAATGCTCACTTTGACATTCCACAAAACACCCAGGTGGCCCACTGTATTAATGAAATTATGCTGGCTGTATCTGATGAATAGGAAGCAGCAAGGACTTTAAATGCCTCAGGACAGCGGTTCTCAACCTGTGGGTTGTGACCCACAGGAACTGTATTAAAGGCTTGTGACAATTAGGAAGGTTGAAAACCACTGCCTTAGTAAGATATATGTGAACTAGGCTCAGCGTCTGTAGCTCAGTGGCTAGGGCACCAGCCACATACACCAGAGCTGGTGGGTTATAACCCAGTCCAGGCCTGCCAAACATCAATGATAACTACAACCAAAAAATAGCCGGGCGTTGTGGTGGGCACCTGTAGTCCCAGCCACTTGGGAGGCTGAGGCAAGAGAATCACTTAAGCCCATGAGTTGGAGGTTGCTGTGAGCTGTAATGCCACGGCACTCTACCGAGGGTGACATAGTGAGTCTCTGTCTCAAAAATAAAAGAGATATATGTGAATTAGAAGGTTGAGGATAAACTCTATTTTTGATACCAATTTGTGTCATTGATGATCTATTTAGATGATGGAAACCACACAATAATTTGAACAGAAAATTTAACAAAAGAGTCATGAGCTATTGAGGGATTGGTTATTCAGAAGGATAAAAGAGAATTCTAAACAGCATCCTAGGGCCGAAGGACATGATCCAAAGAAGGAATGGGGGGAAGGGAAGATCTTTCTCAAGGCTAAGATTCAGAACTCATTGGAGAGGGTGTGGCTGTGGCCCTCTACATGGCAGAGATATTTCTGGATTGACCTAGGCCAGAGCTGGTTCACAGCTAGAAGGATGAGGCTGGCAAGCAGGAAACTGTGGACCTTACTAAAAGCTTTCCCCCCCTAAATCAGGATGAGTATTCCATTTTATAAGACAGATTTCCTTTTTTACTAAGGAAACATAAAATACAGATTTGCTGATGCTGAGTATTCTTTAAATTCTTGGGATAAATCTTGTGTTTGGCAAGCAAGAATCCTCCTGCTGTGGTATAAGTAAAACTTGTTGGTGAATGTATGCCACTGGGTGTCCCACACTTATGCCTGGCAGCCCAACTCCAGGAACAAGAAACAGAAGCAGCACACTAGAACCATGAGACAAGCCCTCCTGTCACGTTCCCCTTGTGCCCTCTACTGACAAAGCTTACCATTTTGCTCTCTAGCAAAAAAAAATGTTTATAGCTTAATTTCACAGAGCAAGTCAGTGAAGCAAGAATTTGGAACTGAGAGGCAATAAACTGATAACTGGCAACAAGTGGAGATTTTTTTTATTCATCATCACCTAGGAGGTTTACTCTAGGTGTTGGTAGAGAAACTATCAAGTTAAGGAAGTTTCCTTTTGGTCTTCCCTTGCTTAAATTTTTTTTTTTTTTCCTAATCAGGATGAGTACTCCATTTTATGAGACAGATTTTATTCATCCATTGTGATGATAGTTTTTCTCCTTTAATATGTAAATTAAGTAATACATTAATAAATACGCTAATTTTGAGTAATCTTTAAATTCTTGGGACATATCTTACCTGGTTATTTATAATGTACTTTTAATGAACTGCTAGAATTGATTTATAGACTTACTTTGTATTTATATATTCCATAAATGAAGTTAACCTTTAAATTTCTTTTTTGGTGCTGTTTCATTTTATTGCTATTAGAGTTAGGCTACCTTGGCAGCATACATTGGAAGCTTTCCATTTTTTTATGCCCTGAAACCTAAAAATATAAATAGAACAAAATAAATTATTTACCTGGGTATCTTTTTTTTTTTTTTTTTTTAAACAGGGGAGATATGTGGCTACCATTTCAACTTCTTAAAACGGTTATTGATCACTTCTCTTTTTGAGTAAATTTTTTGTAACTACCATATTATGCTGTGTAAATTGCACTCCTGTTTGTAATGTGCACTCACCTTTTCTGCCTGAACTTTCAGGGAAATTTTCCTCAAGAAAGTAGCTAGCTCTCTCAGCTGCAAGAGACACATCTGGGGAGGGCTAACGCTTCCTGGTAAATGTGCTAATCACACTACCCTTCTGTAGTCACCCTCCTTCTCACTATACTGAGGACTGTGGCAGAGATGGCCATGCGTGTGGCCAATAGGTAGGGAGCTTCTGAGGCTACTTGGCCTGCAGGGAGCCAGGCAGGTCTCTTGGAACTGCACGGGGCTCCTGGTGCCCTCTGCGGAGCTGTGCTTCAGGCCTCGGCTCTCACCCTACACTGCTGTGGCCTACCTCGACAGCCACGCCACTGCCTCCTCCCCTGATTGTGATGCTCAAAGGAGGCCACTCTGGCCCACTCCTAGCAGATCCCAGACTCTCCTGAACTGGAGCCCCATGTGCCTGGCAAAACCAGGCGGGAAAGCATGGTGGCCTGCGGAGCTCCCTCCGCTCCTGAGCTAAGTCACCCATATATAATGTGCATCCTTATTTTTCCCTCAAAAGTTTTGGCAAAAAAGTATGCATTATATATATGGCAAAAGATGGAATGTCTTCCTAGACAATAATCCATTCCACCTAAATGCTAATTTCAAATTTATTAGTATAAAGCTGTGCTCTATAGTCTTAACAATTTTTAAATTTCTTTCATTTCTGTAATTTTACCATCTTTTTCATATTTTACAAAAATTATCTTCTCTTTTTCCCTCCCCTCCCTCCCTCCCTCCTTCCCTCCCTCCCTTTCTTCCTTCCTTCCTTTCTTCCTTTTTTTTAAACAGAATCTCAAGATATCACCCTGGGTAGAGTGCCATGGTGTCATAGCTCACAGAACCTCCAACTCAGGCTCAAACGATCCTCTTGCCTCAGTTTTTTTGCCTTTAGTAGAGAAGGGGTTTTGCTTTTGCTCAGGCTGGTCTTGAACTCCTGAGCTCAAGCAATCCACCTGCCTCAGTTTCCCAGAGTGCTAGGATTACAGGTGTGCGCCACTGCGCCGGCCTTCTCTCCCTTTTTACAAAAACTTGTCAAAGGTTTGACCATTTCATTGGTCTTCACCAAAAAGACCGTTGCAGCCAGGTGTGGTGGCTCACATGTATAATCCTAGCATTCTGGGAGGCTGAGATGGGCATTTCTCCTTGCCTTAGTATGGCGTTTGCTTGGGGTAGGATCAAGGGTGGGGTAGCACCAAGACAGAGTGCCCGCCCTTGTCCTCCACAGGTGGGGCAATTGCTTGAGGCAGCCCCACCGCAGGGTGCCCTTTTCCCTAGAAGAGCCAGCGGTCCTAACTATCTACCAAACATTTCCCTCCTCTCTATTCTGCAGGCCCAAATCATGGGCAGGGGTGTTAACTCTCTGGCTGCCTCCTGCTGAGTGAGGGCAAAGATTTCCATTAGGGTGGCCTCTTGTGGGTTCTCTGGGGGTCTCTTCAGGGTACTTTAGTATATGTCTTTGGTAGATGATTGTTACAGGTGTGAGGACAAGGAAGATGCTGGGACTGGTAGAGAACATAGGACCATTTGTAGCTTGATGGCTGGGATGAAATAAATTTAGTTGGAAAATTTATGAGGATTTGTCCCAATTATTAGTATTCCCAGGATGGAAAGTAACAAAGTGGCCAGGGGAATTATCAAGAATCCACCAGGGCCTAGAGGTCTTGCCTTGCCTCTGGAGACTGGACATAGACACTAAGATGGCATTGATGTTGTCCTGTCCAGACTTATTAGTGGACAGGCATATCCAGCAGGTCTGGTTGAGCCTTAGGATATGTACAGTTTGGTTTACTTGGGCAACAGATATCTTTTCCATTGGTAAACAGTTTGTACTACTTACCTGAAGGAGCCACAGTTAGAGAAGTCCTCTTGAACAGGTAGTGGAGATGCTCCAAGGGAGTATACAGTATTTACCTCCAATGTTGGAGTCCTTGTCTCTGGGGGCTGGATTTTGGCCTTTCCACAGCTTCACCTGGGAATGATAGATCCAAGTAGGTATCCTTGGGATCTGGCCAGAGTAATCCGAGTTAGGTTGACAGTTGTCTATGTTCTTAGTTCTTAATGTGCTCTTGGCCAAAGAATAACCAGACACACCGAAAGCAGGGCAAGCATGAAACAAAAGTTTACTGAGGAAGAGAAAGATAGGTTTACAAAGCAAAATATGCTCACCACAGATACCAAATAGGGCTCTTGTTGTAACAGAAAGGCCAATCCTTAAGATTTTAACATATGAGGCTTGGCACCCGGAGCTTGGTTATTAGGGTGCCGACCACATACACCGGGGCTGGTGGGTTTGAACCTGGCCCAGGCTTGCTAAAAACAATTACAACTACACCAAGAAATAGCCGGGTGTTGTGGTGGGCGCCTGTAGTCCCAGCTGCTTGGGAGGCTGAGGCAAGAGCATCGCTTAAGTCCAAGAGTTTGAGGTTGCTGTGAGCTGTGACACTACAGCACTCTACCGAGGGTGACATAGTGAGACTCTGTCTTAAAAAAAAAAAAAAAAAAAAAAAGATTTTAACATGTATTTACACTTTTTATTTCTCTTAAATCTGGAGTTAATCAATAGTGATACCTTCTTGTCTTTATTAAGACAAAGCTTTCACTTACCTATACTCTTCCTCTGCTACTTCTCATGTTGAAATCATTCATTTTATAGATATATTAATATATCTTATGTCATATATGTATATATACATTGTGCTATGTGCCTTACACAGTGGGCTTATCTTATTTGAGCCTCACAACAACCTTTTGAGGTTTGTACTATTACTTTGTTAAACATGAGGGAACGAGAGGCTTAGCGAATTTAAGTCGACTGCTTCGAGTGCCAGAGTTAGGATTTGAACCTAGATATCTACCTTTAGAACCTCTGCTCTTGGCTTGGTACCTATAGCTCAGTAGCTAGGGTGCCAGCCACATACACTGGAGCTGGCAGGTTTGAATCCAGCCCAGGCTTAAACAACAACTACAACCAAAAAATAGCCAGGAGTTATAGCGGGTGCCTATGGTCCCGGCTGCTTGGGAGGCTGAGGCAAGAGAATTGCTTAAGCCCAAGAGTTTGCTGTGAGTTTGTTGTGAGGTTTGTTTGAGTTTGCTGTGAGCTGTGATGCCAAGGCACTCTACCAAGGGCAACATAGTGAAATTCTGTCTCAAAAGAAAAAAAAAAGGCATCATGTATTATATCGCTTAAATATACATTTTACTGTTTTCACTCCCATTTCATTTTATTGTACAACCTTGAGTAACTCTTTCAGAAAGATTGTGTATAGTCTTTCTTTCTCTCACTTTTGAATGCTAGGTTGGCTAGGTATAAAATCTTAGAATCACATTTTCTTTTAGAATTTTAGGACAGGCTGGGCACAGTGGCTTATGCCTGTAATCCCAGCACTTGAGAGGCAGGTGGATTGCTGGAGCTCACAGATGTGAGACCATCCTGAGTCATAGTGAGACTCTGTCTGTAAAAAATAGCCGGGTGTTGTGGTGGGCGCCTGTAGCCCCAGCTACTTGGGAGGCTGAGGCAAGAGGATCACTTGAACCCAAGAGTTTGAGGTTGCTGTGAAGCAAAGACACCATGGCACTCTACCAAGGGTGACCAATTGAGATGGTCTCAAAAAAAAAAAAAATAGAATTTTAGGACAAAGCATCCTTCTTGACTAATACTTAGTGCTGTCAAAGATATGACTGATTTATTCCTTATCCTTCAGACTTTCCCCCCTATCTTTTACTTCTTTCTTCTTCACTGTAACTTCTCTTATCCAGATATCTGGAAGCTCCTCTTTTCCCAATTTTTTCCCTCCCCCGATTTTTAAATTGAGTAACCCCCACAGTAAAGTGCATAAATATTGAATTAATAGTATGGTGAGTGTATATATATACATACACACATACCTCCACATAACTACCACACAGAGAACATTTTACAGTGTCCTCGAGGTCTTGCTCATGTCTCATTACTAATCAAACCCAACCCTCTATCCAGGTAAGTAACCTGTTCTGACTTCTCTTACTATAAAAAAAAAGTTGGTTGTGGGTAGCCCCTGTGTCTCAAGGAGTAGGGCATGGGCCCCATATACTAGGGGTGGTGGGTTCAAGCCTGGCCCTGGCTAAGACTGCAAAAAAAAAATTTTTTTTTGGTTGCTCTTGAACCCGCCTATATGAATAGAATCATACAGTATATTCTGCTTTATGTCTTGTGGATGCCATGTTTTAATGTTCTTTCCTACTAGAAACTTGAGGAGAAGCTAGAATTCTGGATGGAGAAATTTGATAAGGACACAGAAATGAAACAGAATGAACTAAATGCTCTCAAAGCTACCAAGGCCAGTGACTTAGCACATCTCCAAGAACTTGCAAAGATGGTAAGGCTACTCACTGAGGTAGTGAATCGTAGCTACATAGTTGGGTAATGCGCTTTTTAGTCAAAAGTAGAAGAGTGTGCTGGGCGTGGTGTCTTACACATGTAATCCTGGCACTCAGGGAAGCCACAGGCAGGAGGATTGCTTGAGCTCAAGAGTTTGAGATCAGCCTGAGCAAGAGCAAAACCTCATCTCTACTAAAAAGAGAAAAATTAGCTGGGCATTGTGGCATGTGCTTGCTGTGATGATGCCACTGCATTCTATCTGGGGTGACAGGAAAATAAAAAAGAGGTATGCCTGCAAACCAGTGGGATCCAGTTTAGAACTTTAGATGATGATGGTGACCATGGGACAAGAGCAGAAGCTAACACTTACACAGTACTTACTCTGTCCAGGCACTCTTCTAGTATTTTACACATACAGCTTATTTAACCCTCACAACCCCTGGAGATACTATTCTTTCTTTTCTTTTTTTTTTTTTTTTTTTGAGACACAGAGTTTCACTTTGTCCCCCTTGGTAGAGTGCTGTGGTATCACAGCTCATAGCAACCTCAGACTCTTGGGTTGAAGCGATTCTCTTGTCTCAGCCTCCAGGTAGCTGGGACTACAGGTGCCCACCACAACATCCAGCTATTTTTAGAGCCTCGCTCTAGCTGAGGCTGGTCTCAAACCTGTGAGCTCAGATAATCTGCCCGCCTTGGCCTCGCAGAGTGCTGGGATTACAGGCGTGAGCCACTGCACTCCGCTGAGATACTATTATTTCTACTTGAAAATGATGATTTCTAAAAAGTTTCTAATTATGGTTTCATTATTGAATAAGTATAGAATTTCCCAGATTGGCTCGGTGCCTGTGGCACAATTGGCTAAGGCGCCAGCCATGTACACCAGAGCTGGCAGGTTCGAATCCAGCCCAGGCCCGCAAAACAACAATGATGGCTGTAACCAAAAAATAGCTGGGTGTTGTGGTGGTTGCCTGTAGTCCCAGCTACTTGGGAGGTGGAGGCATGAAAATCGCTTGAGCCCAGGAATTGGAGGTTGCTATTGATGCTACGGGTCTCTACCCAGAGCTTGAGGCTCTATCTCAAAAAAAAAAAAAAAAAAAGAATTCCCCAGATTGTTTATTTATTTATTTATTTATTTGAGACAGAGTCTTACTCTGTTGTCCAGGCTGGCCTAGAGTGGCACTAATAGCTCACTGCAGCCTCTAACTCCTGGGTTCAGCCTTCCCAGTAGCTAGGGCTACAGGCATGTACCACCATGTCTAGCCCAACTTTTTCTTTTAAAAGACAGTTGCTATTTGTATATGTACATTCTTCTAAAGTTTAAAATAACCATTTTATTGTGAGGTCATTAATCATACATTGAGTTAATTAGTATTTTATTTTTATGAAAGATTTTAAACCTTAAACTTGAATTATTCAAACTGAAAAAATTCAGGGAACAATTATAAAATTAATATACAAATATTTATAATTTAGGGATCTAGTATGGTTTTGGCTTTTCTTTGGTTCATCTTTAGCTTTTTTTTTTTTAAGACAGGGTCTTGTTACTCTCAGCAGAGTCCCATGGCGTCACAGCTCACAGCAACCTCAAACTCCCGGGTCCAAGTGATCCTCCTGCCTTGGCCTCCCAAGTAGCTGGGACTACAGGTGCCCGCCACAACGCCCAGCTATTGTTTGTTGTCGTCATTGCTGTTTAGCAGGCCTGGGCCGGGTTCAAGCTCGTCAGTCTCAGTGCACTGAACTACGGGCACCGAGCCAGATTTAGCATGTTTTATCTTTAAATTTTATATTAAAAGTGCAGGGCTGGCTGGGCCCCAGTTCTACCAAGAGAATACTGTGTCGTATGATTAATGTCTACTTTTGCAGATAAGGGAGTACGAACAGGTCATCATCGAAGATCGTATAGAAAAGGAGAAGAGCAGGAAGAAGATAGAACAGGATCTCTTGGAACTAAGAAGCATCATAAAGGTAGAAAACTAATGCTGAGAAGTGTAAAGCATTTCTCATTCATGTGCCACACACATAGCAGTCTACCACAGAACAGGAGATCTGTGAGGACGTGTGGCCTTTTGTTATTACTGCAATTTGCCAATGCAGTCTCCCTCCAATGCAGGGAGACAGTGAACATAGAAAAAGACATGCCCCCTGCTCTTAATGTGGAAGAGAGGTGGTTAGTAATGGAGGTAAAACCTAGGTCCAGAGGTCAAATATGAGACTACTATTTCTAACCCAAACCAGCTCTTGACAGAATGAATCTTTTTAATATCTTAACTGCTTCTTAAAAATCCTATTTATAAATCAGGCCAGACTATCTGCTGAGTTCTGATAAAAGCTGCTTTTATAAAAGGTAGAAGGGATAAGCAGCAGCTTAGACAAAAATAGAGAGATTTTTAATTTTATGTGAACTTGTGTACATTAGTAATGATGAAACTTGTAGGTCCCAGATGTTGTGAAATACAGCAGAACCTCCATGGTTGACCACCTCCCTACATTGACCACCTCCTTAAGTTGAGCTAATTGTCATAGCCCGGACGTGCCCCACATGTAGGTTATCGGTACAGTAGGCCTTGTTCCTTATGTTGACCTCCTTATGTTGATCAGTTTGTTACAGTCCTTTGGGTCAACTTACAAAGGTTCTGTATTTTCAAGCAAAAGTGTAATGCAAAAATAGTATTAGCTGAACTGAAACTGTTGTCTGGAGAATGGCCCTTCTGAAGACTGAGACCCTAGTGGGTAAGCTGTAGTTTGGGTTATATATTGGGAGGTGCACTGAAAAAAGCAAATTTTAAAGTACATTTAGGACCGGGTAGGTACCCAAACCAAGTTTGAGCTTTCTGTTAGGAGGGTGTCAGATTATATATGTAGCAAGTATTTATCAAGCTTCTATGGTATTTTTCCATTTGTCAAGATTCCTGGATTTAGAGCAAAATGTAAGAACTAATTGAAGACCACTTTTGTTTTCTTTTTCCTAGTGATTTGCTTTATAAATCATTAGGGCTTAGTATGATTTTAAAGTAGCCTGGACTATATTGAGCGGAGTTGTTATCTAAGATAGATCTTTTTTTAAAGTAAGAGAATTGACCCTCTAATCAGTCACTAAAGATACGACATGCACCAGCAAGCCCCCTGAAGTCATCTACACTTACCTGCGCATTTTTAACTGAGTGCTTCCTTTTGTCTTTGGCCTATATAAATAATATTACTTTGGAATCAGCTGGTTATTAGGTATGGGGAACCTGGACCCTCAAAAAGGGAAGCAGAATATGGAAGTCATGTCTCGTAAGTATGAAGGAAAAATTGGTCTCATCTAATTCCTTTTTAAAATTTTGAGAACTCCTTGAGAACATTCTTGCATCCATAGCTTAAGCTGTGTGTGTGTGTCCTGTACACATCACGGTACTGTTTAACTGCCTGGCCACTTCTATATCCCAGCAAGGGCCATTCTTTTGTTCTTTGCTTCTAGATATGATGCCTTAAGATAGAGAACATTCTTCAGACAAAAGTTACCTCATCAGGCAATCCCTTTGTACTCACTCCCCCTTTGTCTTCCAGCTCCAGGCCTGGTGGCGAGGCACTGTGGTACGGAGGGAAATTGGTGGTTTCAAACTGCCAAGGGACAAAGATGATAACAAGGATTCAAAAGGTAAAGGCAAAGACAAGGATAAGCGAAGAAGCAAGAAGTGACCAAGTTATCATTTGTCCTTTCCTCTGGTGTTCCGAAGATGGGAATGACGACTTGGAGGAAGAAGCACCTTGTACCATTACAGATAACTTGCCTGCAGGCTGTTTCTTAAGTAGACATTCACAGATAAAGCCTGCTTATTTCACTTTGCCTGTTATATTAGTTTTTAAACTGTGAATTAGGACTACAACATCGATTTAGGGCTTCCTCTTCTTTTGGATTCTGCTGGAAAGAAGTATTTCTGGTAGCCTTGTCAAGAGTCTTCTTGCTCTTTCTCACCAGAATAAGAGTTCATGGGCTTGGTTACAGCAATGCATTAAAATTTTCAGTAATTCCTGTCATGTCTCTGATTCTGATTTTATCCCATTTGTCAACCTCTTGTGAAAAAGTGAAGTTCAGTAAGAATTACAAGATGATGTTTATCAAGTTGTCTATCATAATACATAGGCAGTAAAATTTTAATAAATGTTGATCCTTGCCTGCCATGTAGATTATCACTTTAGTGTCTTGTTTTTTTTTTTTTTGTGAGAGGGCAATTTAGAAACAGGGTCTCTCTCTATTGCCCAGGCTGGCCTTGAACTCAGCCTTAAGACAAGGTCTTGGTCTATTGCCCAAGCTAGAGTGCAGTGGCATCATCATAGCTCACAGCAATCTCACTCCTGGGGTCAAGTGATCCTCCTGCCTCAGCTTCCTTAGTAGCTGGGACTACAAATGTGTGCCACCATACTCAGTGAATTTTTCTAGTTTTTGTAGAGCTTGGGGGGGGGGGGGGGACGGCCGGTCTCCCTATGTTGCCCAGGCTAGTCTCAAACTCCTGGCCTCAAGTGAACCTCACACTTCAGCTTCACAAAGTGCTAGGATTCAGGTGTGAGCCACTATGCCTGGCTATCACTTTAGTGTTTTTGTCAGGGAGTGGCAGTGGCATAGAATACACATATCCTATAATCTGCTTCTGTGACTTTTCTGGGAACTAGGTAGGGATATAAATAATAAATACAAGATAGAAATGGGGTGTTAGGATAATATAGTTTTAAAAATAGTGATGAAGGCTTGGCACCTAATTAACAATTAACTTTGAACCCAGCTGGGCCTGCCCAACAATGATAACTACAACCAAAAAAACAGCTGGGTGTTGTGGCAGGCACAGCTCCTTGGGAGACTAAGGAAAGAGAATTGCTTAAGCCCGGGAGTTGGAGGTTCCTGTGAGCTGTGACACCATGGCACTCTCTGAGAGCAACAGAGTAAGACTCTGCCTCAAAAAAAAAAAAAAAAAAAAAAAAAGCGAAGATGGGGACCCAGATTCTCTTGAAGGTTTGGAGGTGTTTTTGACAAGAGACACTAGGGTCTATACCTGCTTTGCTTAGTCAACAGCTCCCACTTTATATGGGATTAAGACTCATAGAGATGAGGCCTGTGAAAAGACCTAACCTGTGCTGGCCACCCAGTAAAGCTGATCATTTGTCATTATCCTTTTCCTAAAAAGAATTGAGCCCAGTAGGTCATTCTTGCCTTGATTAATCAAAACAAAATGTCTGGGATGTTAAAGCTTTTCTTATGGCACAGCTGGTAATTTCTGAGAGAAAAATTATTCTAATTTGTCACATATACCTCATAAATTAAGTCCTCTAATGTGGAGCTTCTAATATAGGGCAATCTTGATATTTGTACTTCCTTAAGAGACTAAATGTTTATCTCAAAGGCCTAGTATGAATTCAGACCCAGTTTCTACTTAATGTTCCTTCAGGGAATTAGATACCCTTTCCTTGATTCATCTTTGCTAATGGAACCATGCTGGAGGTATGAATATTTGCAAATAAGCCTTTATTGGGCATGGTGTCATGTGCCTATTGTTCCAGCTACTTGGGAGACCGAGGCAAGGGGGTCCCTCAAGGCCCCCCTGGGCCAGCCTGGGCAATAGAGTGAGACCCTGTTTCTAAAACAATTAACAACAAAAAAGCTAAAAACCAAATCAGCCTTCATTACATGCTACTGAAGTGTTGGCTTTTATTTTAATGTCAAGGTGTAAGGTGGCATACAGGCAATTTAAAATAACACACATGATATTGACATATTTATACTTAGAACTTATACAGTATATTTACAGACATACAAATATAGGACAGTGTTTTACAAAATTTTTTACTAATTACATGTTTACAACATTTTCAGAAATAAAAAGAAATCTATCAACCATTACTGCAATGTATATATAAAAGAACTTCTAAATATCCATGTTTCCTTCATGTCTAAAACCATTTAAGTGCTTAGGTTTTAAAAGTTCATGAGACTCACCAGCATAGTCACACATCATTAGTCACTACAGAGCTACAGAAAGTAAAAAAAATAACAAACTCCTTGATTAGCTGTAAGGCTGTATTTTAAAAAGCTATTAAGGGAAGTAACTTACTACTAAGTGTTTTCCTACCCTGTGTTCTAG
This sequence comes from Loris lydekkerianus, assembly GCA_963574355.1. Classification (NCBI taxonomy): domain Eukaryota; kingdom Metazoa; phylum Chordata; class Mammalia; order Primates; family Lorisidae; genus Loris; species Loris lydekkerianus. The sequence continues at coordinate 22,101 of CAUYPK010171133.1, forward strand.
CCAAATACAAAGGCCCCTCCTCCCATTGAGTTGTCTCCAGACTTGTTTATTTCCAGAGAAAATTGGTTTGGAGTGCTAACCAGAGTTGAGCTTGAAAGCCTAGAAACTACTGACATAAAATCTCTGTAGGTGGCAGGCGCCCTGCTGGGGGAACTCTCAGCCTGTTCATACATTCAGTGCTGAGGTTACTGCTTCTGGTCTGCAGGAACTGTTATAAGGTCATCATCTTACATTGGAGTCTAGACTAAAGGCTAAAGGTTAAACTGAATGGATTCTTTCCAGCTCAAGAAAAAAAAAAGGGTACATACAAAACAGTGAATACAAAAATTCAACAAAAGCATCATGACTTGTTTTTGCATTTTGACACAGAAAATAGATTCAATATATTTGCTACTTTTCTTCATTATCAACCAAAACTATACCAAAAATTTTTTAACAATTCACATATACATTTGAATTAGTTTGATAAAAATACATTAATAAGGTTACATGTTAGGTGCAAAATTATCAAGTTGAAATTTCCATTTATTCCTATGGGAAAATTAGTTGCAAATGTTGCAAGTATTGCATTATGTAATGTCTCTTAAAATTATTCATTGCATAATTTGTTAAAAACAGTCCTGTCCTTTGCTGAGTTTCTATTTCTGATGGCATGTAATTGGAGATTGTACTGAGGTTTAATGGTGACTAAAAGGAAAAATAGCTACAGTTTAAAAGTAGACAGCTTAATTCTGAACAGTTATATGATTGGTGGGTCTGTCTGGAATTGTAAATAAAATGGGGTCTGCCTGTAAGCACTAATAAGATATTTAACTTTAGTTCTGTAAGGACCTTGAAGGACTGGGCTTTAACCTCAGACATTCTATGTTATACAACTTTAAACTGGGACAGAGTGGTAATGTTCTGATAAACTTGTTTTTCTGCCAAAACAAGAAAGAAAACTTTACTTTGGCCAGTAAACACTCAATATGATTTTATCCCAAACTACTTTTAGATGCTACATTTACATGATAAAAAGGGGGAAAACATTATGCTCAAATGCACACACTGGCAAAGAAAATCCAGAACAATTAACAACTACAGAAAAAAAAAACCCTAGATAACTACTATCTTTACTTACTCTCTTTACTTGGTTTACAAAGGCAGTGACCACCAAGGGATAAATCACTGACAATTAATAGGGGTTCAAATACAAGGGAAGAAAATCCCAGGTGGTTTAGACTTGAATAAAAGCTCCAGACTGTGTGTGTGAGCGTGGGGCCTTTTATTCCACCCTCAACTGAGTATGTAAGACAGAGCCAGATGGTGAGCTTGATGTAGAAAGGAAGCTGTTTTTTGTGTGTGTTTGTTTTGGAGACAGAGTTTCACTTTGTTGCCCTCGGTAGAGTGCTGTAGCATCATAGCTCACAGCAACCTCAAACTTGGGCTCAAGCGATTCTCTTGTCTCAGTCTCCCAAATAGCTGGAACTAAAGGTGCCTGCCAAAATGCTCGGCTATTCTTGAGAGACGTGGTCTTGCACTTGCTCAGGCTGGTCTCGAACCTGTGAGCTCAGGCCATTCAGCCGCCTGGGCCTCCCAGAGTGCTAGGAACACAGGCATGAGCCACCACGCCCAGCCGATAGGAAGCTGTTCTTTAAGATACCATAAGTGCTTTAATTGAGCCACAGAAACTGGCAGAAACCTATAAGAAGTATAGAAAACTTGGCTTTCCTTTATTCTCTTGTGCTTTCTTCTCATCTCTTCCATTAGCTGGGGAGCTAGAGGTACAACTGCAGTGCAGGGAATGTGTCTGTAGGTCCAGGTGTCCAGGAGCAGCATGACGGGGGTGGTGGGGTGTTGAGGGTGGCTCAATGAAATCAATGCAGATGTCACAGAGCAATACCTGCCACCAGCTGAACGATTTGGAACCTGTGTAAAGAGTACTTGTGAATAATACTTAGAATTCAGGTGTGTCCAACTTGCAGCCCGTGGCCTGCATGCTGATTTTATGAGGACTTTTTTGCTTATCTGTGGTTATCGGATATCACAAAAAGTATGCATGGACCTTTTATTTTGCTCATCAGCTTTCATTTTTGTTTATATATAATATTTACTGTTTAGCCTAAGACGACTTTTTTTTTTTTTTTGAGACATAGTCTCATTATGTCACCCTTGGTAGAGTGCCATGGCGTCACAACTCACAGCAACTTCAAACTCTTGGGCTTAAGCAAGTCTCTTGCCTCAGTCTCCCAAGTAGCTGGCACTCTACAGGCGCCCACCACAATGCCTGGCTATTTTTGGTTTTAGTTGTCATTGTTGTTTGGCAGGCCCAGGCTGGATTTGAATCCGCCAGCTTTGCTGCATGTGGCTGGCGCCCTAGCTGCTGAGCTACAGGCTCCCAGCCCCAAGACAATTCTTGTTCTTTCACTGTGCGGCAGAGAAGAAAAAAAAAGGTTGAACATCCCTTGTTTAGATAATAGCAGAATGATACACAATCCCCTACAAAAAAAAAAAAAAAAAAAGACATAGTGGTGGACTAGAATTGGAAGGAAGCCTAGAACATTGGCTTTATTTGCTTTACTGTTTTACTCTACAAAATCTAGGCCTTTTTTGTTTTTGTTTTGCCTTTGACAGAATAGTCCAAGTCATCATAATATAGCTTTTAATTTTAAATGTGGCTGAAAATGCCACAAAACTACAAATATCTATCTTGGAATAGTGGTCTCTACTACATGAAAAACACCTGAAATGTGCTGAAAATGCAGGTTTTGCAGGAAAACTCCAGACCTACTGAAAGCAAAGTTTTTTGTGTTTTGTTTTTTTGGAGACAAGGTCTTGCTCTGTCACCCAGGATAGAGTGCAGTAGTGTCATCATAGCTTACTGAAACTCTGAACTTTTTGTTTGTTTTTGTTTTAAGGCAGAGGCTCACTCTGTTGCCCTGGGTAGAATGCCCTGACATCCCAGTAACCTTAAACTCTTGGGCTCAAGTGATCCTACGGCCTCAGCCTCCCAAGTAGTTGGGACTAATAGCACTTGCCACGAGGCCTGACTAGTTCTATTTTTAGTAGAGATGAAGTCCCCCTCTTGTTCAGGCTGGTCTTCAATTCCTGAACTCAAGTATTCCACCTGTCTCGGCCTCTCAGAGTGCTAGGATAGGTGTGAGCCACTGGGCCCAGCGAACTTTGAACTCTTGAACAGGACTCAAGTGATCCTCTCCTCTCAGCATCCCAAACAGGTGAGATTATAGGAGTGAGCCACCACACCTGGCTCAAATGTATATTTTAACAAATGCTCCAGGAGATTCTAATGAATAAAAAAGTTTAGAAACCAGTGGACCGTAGATTTCTGGAGACCAGGTAGTGATAATAGCATACTTCTGCCCCTGAGAGAGGTCAATACTTTCCCGAGAAGATACGCTTTTTTTTTTTTTTTTTGAGACAGAGTCTCAGTTTGTTGCCCTGGGTAGAGTGCTGTGCTGTCATAGCTCACAGCAATCTCACACTCTGGGGCTCAACTGAGTCTCTTGCCTTAGCATCCTAAGTAGCTAGGACCACAGGCATATGCCACAACGCCCAGCTATTTTTAAAGACGAGGTCTCACTCTGGCTCAGGCTGGTCTCAAACCTGTGAGCTCAGGCAATCCACCCGCCTTGGCCTCCCAAGGTGCTAGGATCATATGTATCAGCCACCACACCCGTAAAGATATGCTTTCTGATGTGAAATAAGCCAGCTCTCTAGGAAAGCCCAGCCAGTTTAGGCTACATTGTTGGGTTCTCATTAATGACAGAAGTTTCATTGGAGAAAACCCACTGTGTCTTCATAAAAAAATTCAATGGAAGTAAAAAAAAAAATTCAATGGAAATGGATATAACCTCCCCTAAAATGGAGAAATGAAAGAAGATATTCCTGTTAGGAATCACAGAAACAGTCCCTTCTAAGAACACATCAGAGCTCTGTTTAAGCAGACAACTGGCAGCAGCAATCACGATGTCCTGTTCCTTGTTTTGGCTAGGTCACTGCCCAAGGTCCTGGGAGTCCTTAAACAGCAGATAATTGGTGCTGCTGTTGCTTGGGCGGGGCAAGTTCTAGGAGAGCCTGGACCGTCACTGCAACCTGGCTCAAACCTTTCTCTTCTAAAATGTGGAGAGGCAAACATAATTGCTCCTGAAATGGGACAACATAAAATAAAAACAAACAAAAGAGAAAATAGGATGAGCATCACAGAACTAAAAGGAAAAAATAAAGCCCTTCTTTTCCCCTTCCTAGTAATCACCTAAGAAAAGTCAGTACCTGGGAAACTGACCTTTGTAAACTATGAGTTAGAGGTAGTATCTGACACTCATTGTCACTTTATTAATACACAGTACAACTAAACAAAGACCACTTTGAAAATTGGCAATTTGACAAGTAGTGTACACTTATACACATGACAGAGGAAGAGCAGAATACCGTGGAATGAAAGCAACATCCTGAATCCTTGATTTAATAAAAGATCAATGCAGATCTATAAAATGGGCAGATAAAAGATAAAAATAAAATAGTTTCAAGTTACCAAATGGCTCAAGACTGAAAGATACAACATTTTAGGAGAAAGTACTTTGTAAATTCCATATCACAGGAATTCAAGGTTGTTTCATGATATAACTCAGACTGCATGAGAAGAAACGCATTACAATCTGCATTATAATCCTGATTCTGAAAACCAAGTTCACAGACCAGGCAAAGATCACAAGAAGAAACTTGGTGTATCCTTAGCTCTTGAGATTTAGATATATTTAAGAATCTTCTCCATAATTTGAATAATTCACAGAAAGCCCAGTCTGAATTAGTTAAAAATCTGAATTAAAATGGAATTGTATTTAAAAAAGTAAAGTCTTTCATATCCTGATATTTAATGGATTGAATTATGCTGGAGAACTATTATGTGAGTTTAGTCAGGGACATCTTAATACTGATATATGAAAAGTCTTTTTTTTGAGACAGAGTCTTGCTAAGTTGCTCTGGTGTTGAGTGCTGACACATCATAGCTCACAGCAACCCCAAAGTCTTGCGATCCTCTTGTCTCAGGCTCCCAAGTAGCGGGGACTACACGTGCCCACCACAACATCTGGCTATTTATTATGTTTTTAGTGGAGAAGGAGTCTCACTCTTGCTCATTGTGGTCTTGAACTCCTGAGCTCAGACAATCCACCTGCCTTCACCTCCCAGAGTGCTAGGATTACTGGCATGTAAAGTCTTTACAGTTATTTGTTTAAGGAAGTTATGTTCCTCTATCTGATATACCTCATTAATTTGTAGACAAATTGTTAAGAATGACACTTATCATTGGCTTTTCTGTTAAGACTATTCAGAAAGAAAAGAGATTGTTCTCACAAGCAGAAGAATTCTGGTTCTGCTGGGCTCACTGGCTTATACCTATAATCCTAGTACTCTGGGAGACTGAGGCAGGTGGATTGCCTGAGCTCAGGAGTTCAAGACCAGCCTGAGCCAGAATGAGATCTGTCTCTAAAACATAGCTGGGTATTGTGACAAGTGCCTGTAGTCCCAGCTACTTGGGAGGCTGAGGCAAGAGAATTGTTTGAGCCCAAGAAATTGAGTTGTGAGCTCTAATGCCATAGCACTTTACCAAGGGTGATCTGTCTGAAAAAAAAAAAAAAAAAAATTCTGTTCCACTAAAAAAAAAAGATTATAATTCAAATTTATTAGAGAAGATACTGGATTCTTCCTTATTTTTCATTGACATTCTCTATATTCCTAGGAAGTTTTATAAAAGTAGTTAACAATAAAAAATATAACAAGTATTTATTTTTGAGGTAGTTATGGGTACTTGTGCTTCTCATTTTCTTTTTATTTAATTCTTATTTTGATAAAACAAGGTAATATTTTGAACTAATAAAAGTAGCAACATTGAAGAAATCCTTTAAATGTAACTGCAAGTATAGATTAACTATACTTAAGATGAATCTGTGTGGGGTTATGCACATCTGAAAGAGACATACAGTATTTCCTCCTAGGCCAGTTCCTGGTCTCTTCTCAGTAATGCCCTGTGACCTGTGAGACCAAGCACTTTAGACATTCCTCAGAGACAGAGGCTTTCCAGTTGCACATTTGTCTTCTGATCAGGGGAGAGGGCATGTTGTGTGTTCTCAATAGAATGCACAATTACTATGTGTAAACCACACATGAGACTATGTTTTTTAAAAGGGAAAAGATTCCACAGAACTTTGAGAATGATCACTAATTCAGAGACATCTCAAAAACAAAACAAATCCAAACTCCCGAACTGTGGAAGGCACTACAACTATATAAAACACAAGTTTTCATCATCACAGTGTTCAGTGTTTCAGCATCAATAGGCAAGAGTCCTTTAATGTGTTAAATAACTGTCCCATTTAATATAGAAGAAAACCAAAGCAATAAGACCCCCAGGCTGAATTCTACAACAGGATATTATGTCATTGCCATCTCCCCTCACACTTGAGTTCAGTTGTCTAATTGTTAACAGAGTTCATTAGATTCCTAAATGTTCAGAAGCACCATTTATGAGAACTAGAGTCTGACTGTAATTATGAAATAGTTTTTAAGCATTAATATCCAGCAGCTAAAATACTAAGCATTCTGAAAGAGACAGACAACATTCACAGTCTATTCACAGTCTTTTTTTTTTTTTTGAGACAGAGTCTTACTTTGTTGCTCTGGGTAGAGTGTCATGGTGTCATAGCTCACAGCAATCTCAAACTCTTGGGATCAACCTTGAACTCTTCCTTCAACCTCCCCAGTAGCTGGGACTACAGAAGCCTGCCACAATGCCTGGCTATTTCTTACTATTTCTGGTCTCACTCTTGCCCAGGCTGGTTTCAAACTTCTGAGCTCAAGCAATCCACCCACTTCTGCCTCCCAGAGCGCTAGGATTGCAGGTGTGAGCCACTGTGCCTGGCCCCAATATTCATAGTCATGAGTACAGCACAGTGATTGCTGCCCAATACTTAATCTGCTAGTCTCCCTAAAATACAAGTTTATCTATTAAGATGGTTTAACTATATTAAAAATTACATAAATTCCAATTTTAAATAGAGTTCTAGAAGTGAATCTCAGTTAAGAATAACAAACAGTAAATCTGGACAGGTACCTACCCTGAAAGGTCACCTTGAAACCATCTGCTCACAGTATCCTACTTTAATTGTACATTTAGGCTCAGATTAGCAGTCTAGGGAACCTACAGGATATTTAAACCGAACATTCTGACCAAATTAAAAATTATTGATATTAAATGGCCAGTATTTTCCAAATAGCCAGACAACAAATGCTTAGATGGACCTGTGCCTACCAATAAAAGAAAAACTTAGGATTTTAGGACCCAGCTCAATGCGGAGATCTAAGTGACCAGGTACCCTCCAAACCAGAAAAGCATGATTATTTTCCTTATTAGCAGCTGAAGAACACATTCAACAATTTACAATTTCAACACTTATGTTGTGTGGAGGTGTGAAAGAATGGCCAGGTGAGGGTTTTATGGTATCATTTGGAAATAAAGTTCTACATGTCATTTTATAAGAACAAATTCAGAATTATATTAGTAAAAATGCTCCAGAATTTATAATGGTAAGAGAAACAAAGCTATACGTCAGGAAAAATGGATGAATGACCAGGAGAAAAAATGCTGGTCTTTTCCTCTTTGTTAGGAATCATAAATATTTACTAATGTGATAGGCTGTTCATATGTACCTATTGGGAAAGGATTTATCTGCTTTACTGGTTAGCTCTTCAACGTCCAGGATTGGAAAAAGCACATATATAAATAATTCTGAGTAAGAAACAAACCTTTATCAAGTACAGGGATGAAGTGGAAAATCTCTGCAATGCAGCCTTTCAGCTAGAGGGGAAGATCCAGTAATAAAACACACAGAGAGATAACATTAAAGTACAATAAAATGCCACAAAACCCAGAAGTTGGACAGACAGAGAGATAAAACTGGATTCTTCTGCATGGGCCCCAAGAGAAAGTAGTGTTTCAACAGTTCTTTTAACGCTGAGGTTTAGCTGAAAGATGTCAGAAGGGGAACAAAGATTGTCCTGTCCAAAGTGTGAGCAGGAAAGGAAAACAGAAAAACAAAGTCAGTGGATCAGAATTGCAGATTTGAGTACAGAATTCAATACGATATCTTAGTCATTCGAAGATACATGTCCTATAATATTTTTACTATGAGAAATGAAAATAAAATAATGAAAACCAATGGTATAAGAAATTTTCTATGTTCTGAGCTTGATTTAACTTACCAATAGCAGAATAAAATTTGCCTGTTGGTGCCTAATATGAACATTAAGGATACATTGAACAGAACTGGATTGGTTTAAGGCAGTGGTTCTCAACCTTCCTAATGCTGTGGCCCTTTAATACAGTTCCTGTGGGTCCCGACCCACAGGCTGAGAACCGCTGGTTTAAGGTTTTGTGAGGGCCGAAAGTAGTGAGATCAGTATGAGGGAACCTCTTTTTTGACTTTCATTCTTCCCTGTTAATAAAAAAAGGACAGGCAAGAACAAAAATTGCAGCATATTGAGGGGAAGGAAGTTTTTAGAGGAAGGTGGGCAAATCAAGAAGGTTCAAAGCATGAGGAAAGCCTAATAATCAAGGGAAATTTACTACCTAGAAATCAAATGTGCCAACTGATTTGGTGTTCTTCCAAAATGCAGGTCAAGTCTATCTTAACCAAGTGCAGTTCATTCGTATGTACCAAATAAACACAGAGCTATAAAGGGCCTTCAAGATCATCCAAACCCTCCATTTCACATATTAGTAAATTAACTAAACAGAGACATTTAATCATAAAAGAAAATATTCCTTAACACATAACATATAATAACTGTGGGACATAAGATATTAGACTTTTATTGTTTTTAATCACTCATTATAATGTTTCAAATATAACATATTTGATAAAAGCTATATAAAAAGAATATCCATTCATCAAATCTCATTAGAGGCTTTCAGTAGTTACCTAATTCTTTATTATTTCATTCATACCTTAATTTTTAGAACACTTTATTTATTTATTTATTTCAGACAGAGTTTCATTTTATTGCCCTCGGTAGAGTGCCATGGTGTCACAGCTCACAGCAACCTCCAATTCCTGGGCTTAGGTGATTCTCTTGCCTCAGCCTCCTGAGTACCTGGACGACAGGCGCCTGCCACAACACCTGGCTATTTTTTGTTGCAGTTTGTCTGGGGCTGGGTTTGAACCTGCCACCCTTGGTATATGGGGCTGGCGCCCTACCCACTGAGCCACAGGCGCCGCCCAGAACACTTTTATTTATTTATTTATTGAGATAGGGTCTTACTATGTCTGAGACAGAGCCTCACTATGTTGCCCTTGGTAGAGTGCTATGAAGTCACAGCTCACAGCAACCTCAAACTCTTAGGCTTAAACGATTCTCTTGCCTCAGTCTCCCAAGTAGCTGGGACTACAGGTGCCTGCTACAATGCCTGGCTGTTTTATTTTGTTGTTGCTGTTGTTTAGCTGGCCCAGGCCAGGTTCGAACCCACCACCTTCGGTGTATGTGGCTGGCACCGTAAGCACTGTGCTAGGGGTGCTGAGCCTTGTAGAGCACTTTAAAAGTTATACTAAGAAAAGAAATTATTTGCCTTTATACATATTATTTGGGTACAGAATGTGACAAATATTTACAATATTAAGTTTTCTGTCTCATGTTTTCAAAAGCAATCATTATTACATCCCTGATTTTCTTTCCAAGTCAACCAGAGCAAGTGAGGCTGCTTAGGTTAAAGGCCAGATTGACCAGAAGTAGGGAGTACAAATGAAAAAGAGGAGATGGAGGGACTTGAACCTAAGACTTCAAGGACTGGGTGAGTGTGTGTTTTAAGAGAGAATGTCTCGCTCTATTGCCCAGGCTGGAGTGCTCATTGCAATCTTAAACTCCTGCCTGGGCTTAAGTGATCCTCCTGCCTCAGCCTCCTGAGTACCTAGGACTACAGGAGTGCACCACTCTGCCTGGCTAATCTTTAAAATTTTTTATAGAGGCAAAGTCTCACTCTGTTGCCCAGGCTGGTCTACAACTCCTGTGCTCAAGTGATCTTCCTGTCTCAGCTTCCCAAAATGCTGGGATTAAGTGCCTAGCTAGACTTTGTATATTTATTCATTTTCCTTCACATTGTTCTAGGCAAATGACTACTTTTTCAGCAAAGTAGAACCCTTATAGGAACCCATGTAACACTGTTAGTGGTGGTGATGGTAGGGACTTGAGTGGAAGGCAGAAGGGAGAAGGAAGAGGTGACCTCTGTGGAATGTCCATTTCCTCTTTATGGCGGGGGGGGAGGGGGACAGAAACAAAGGAAGGATATGTCAAGGTCCCCAGTCTAATTGCTCTAGAAAAAGACCCAGTCCTTTAAAATTATATTTTTTTGATCTCTATACCTACCTTCAAGTAGCACAGCTCTGATTGGAACAGGATCAGGGTGGCTCTAATAAACATTGTTAACTACTGCATGGCAAATGCTGACTTAAAGGCATGTTTTAGAGTATACTGTTCTTGTATTTTGCTGACTGATGGCAAGGACATTCTGAAAGAATTCTAGAGTAGGGACCTTAAACCTGAGAGAGAAGACCGTTCTGTAAGGCCCAGTGAACAGCTATAGTGACTATAATAGCTGATAAACAGTACTTTTAACAGGTTTTGACATAGGCTAAGTGAGCATGTCCTGCTTGTGTGGGGCTGTTTTCTGCAATTCTCTCCAAGTACCTCTATATTGCCTCTCTTTGATCATGCATATCTTTGCTGTGGTTTCTATTCTCTTTTATTTTATTTTATTTTTGAGGCAGAGTCTCACTCTTGCCCTCAGTAGAGTGCCGTGGCGTCTTACCTTGGGTGATTCTCTTGCCTTAGCCTCCAAGTAGCTAGGACTATAGGCACTCGCCGCAATGCCCAGCTATTTTTTAGAGACAGGGTCTCACTCTGGCTCAGGCTGGTCTCAACCCTGTGAACTCAGGCAATCTACCTGCCTTGGCCTCCCAAGTACTGGGATTACAGGTGTGAGCCACCACACCTGGTCTCCTATGTCTATACTAACCTATGCCACACTGTCTTGTTCAAAGATATTCTGTGGTATAGAACTAGAAGAGGTATTGACCATGTTTGTGTAAGTAGAAATGTCTTCAGTATACACAATGGAAGAATTGAATGTTAATATGCACATATGATTATTATAGAAAATGCTTATTAATTTGAAGAACATGTGTGTTATTTCTTCTGAAAGCATTAAATGCTCTATAAAATGACATACGAATGAAAAATTAGTGGCTGGGTGCAATGACTGTTGCCTATAATCTCAGCACTTCGGGAGGCAGAGGAAGGATGCTTGAGGCCAGGGACTTTTGAGACCAGCATGAGCAAGAGTGAGACCCTTTCTCTACAAAAAGTAGAAAAAAAACTGGCCAGGCATGGTAGTGGGCACATGTAACCCCAGCAATGTGGGAGCTGAGGCAGGAGGATTGCTTGAGCCCAGGAATTTAGGATTGCTGTGAGCTATAATGACGCCACTGGGAACCAATGGAAAGCAAATGAAAAAAATTGCTTTGGATCTGTCCATAGGAATAAAGAAGGTCTTTGCTACCTACCACTTTATATCAATTTCAAGGTTTTGTAACAAGTGAAAGAATCGAAAGAAAGGTTTGCACTCTGGACAAGGATGCTGTGGCCTCACTTTTCAACTTCTGGTTAGAAAGAGGTATGCTGAACTGGGCAAAGAGTCATTGTCATGAAAGCTATGGGAACAAGGCCTTGACTTGAGAGAAATAGTGAAATTGTTGATGAGCCCAGAGGCCAATCCTGAGTTTCTGATAGCTAGTTAATAAGGTGATGTTTTTCTTCTTGCAGGGTAGATGACATATGTTAAGAATTTGAAGGGCTGTGGTTAAAGAAGAATGTATCGCAGAGCATCAAGTTGTTTCTTTGTCTATATACCATGTCATTAAATACATTTTAATTTTTTTTTCTTTTTTGAGACAGAGTCTCGCTTTGTCACCCATGGTAGAAAGCCCCGGCATCATCGCTTACCGCAACCTCAAACTCTTGGGCTCAAGCGATTCTCTTGCCTTAGCCTCCCAAGTAGCTAAGACTACAGGCACCTGCCACAATGCCCGGCTATTTTTAGAGATGAGGTCTTGCTCTGGCTCAGGCTGGTCTTGAACCTGTGAACTCAGGCAATCCACCTGTCTCGGCCTCCCAGAGTGCTAGGATTATAGGCATGAGCTAATGTGATTGTTTCTTAAAAGGTCATTGAATAAAAGCATATCTAGTATGGGCGCCACCTGTGACTCTGAGAGTAGGGTGCTGGCCCCATATACTGAGGGTGGTGAGTTCGAACTCGGCCCTGGCCAAACTGCAACAAAAAATAGCTGGGTGTTGTGGCAGGAGCCTGTAGTCCCAGCTACGAGGCTGAGGCAAGAGAATCACCCAAGAACTGGAGACTGCTGTGAACTGTGATGCCATGACACTCAACCAAGGGCGACAGAGTGAGACTCTGTCTCTTCAAAAAAAAAAAAAAAAAAAAAAGTATATCAAGTTAATTTTCCTTAACCACAACTATAAATGATGTTTATTTGTAATACTAAGGGGCAGTAAAAAGTGAGGGATCTGGAGCCAGTAAATCTCAATGGCCGGACAATAGCTTAGAAATGGCCTCCTGTGTGACAAATTCCAAATAATTAGAGCTTAATGGAAAAACTGATGAAAGTGAAAAAAAAATAAGCCTATGACTTAGTTAATAGTATTACTACAGTTACTACTACAATACTACTTAGTTAATAGTATTAAACTATTAGTTTAGATACCTATACTATGTTTATATTAGATGTTAACACTAGGGTAAGTTGGGTAAAGTATACATAGTAACTCTGTGCTAGTTTTGCAATATTTTGGGGAGTCTGAATTATTCCAAAATCAATATTTTTAAAAGTATTAAAGCAAGTGTTAAACTGAAGCCAAGTCCACCATTCTGAATCTGACATATATTTATTTTGAAAGATAGATTTTGTTGTGTATATAGCTGTAGACAAGTCAATCAGCAAGTGGGGAAGTTTAGAAAAACAGAATAACCATTTTAGATTAATTAATTACATAATTATTTAAATTTATATGTTCATGATTCCTTTATGTGGGCCTTAAAAATAAGAAAAGCTGTTTAAATGTGTTTTGATTGACTCTTGCAACACAAAATCAGAGCCGGTACTGTAAGATTTTTAGAGAGTTGCATTTCTGAAATTTTAGGACAATAATACCCACATCGCTTTAGGCAACATAAAAAATGATAAATTTATTACCTGAGGTACACCAATTTTTCTGCAAGCTTCTAGGAAATTCTCCACATTTCGCCTGCATTTTGCTATTGTTAATTTAGGCTGCAATGAGAAAAATGTGGTGTTACTAGCAAAGTTTTAAAAAATTTGCTAACTTTAAAAATACTCTTGTTAATTGCTTCATACATTCACAATGCTTTAGATTTGGGGGTCAGCAAACTTTTTTTAAAGGACCAGGTAATAAATGTTAGTTTTGAGTACCTTAGGAACTGTTGCAATTTCAGTTCTGCAGAAGCTTGAAAGCAACCAATCTACAAACAAATAAATGTGGCTAATTGTGTTTACAAAAACAGGTGCTGGCCTGTGGGCAGTACTTCGTCACCTTCATACTTTAGACATTTAGCTTTATTTATTTATTTATTTTTTGGATACAGAGTCTCAGTCAGTTACTCTAGGGTTGAATGCCATAGCGTCACAGCTCACAGCAACTTCAAACTCTTGGGCTTAAGAGATCCTAAGAGATCCTTTTGCCTCAGCCTCTCAAGTAGCTGGGACTACAGGTGCCTGCCACCAAGCATGGCTAGTTTTTCTTTGCTTTTTGAGACAGAGTCTCACTTTGATGCTCCTGGTAGAGTGCTGTAGTATCATAGCTCACAGCAACCTCAAACTCTTGGGCTCAGGTGATCCTCTTGCCTCAGCCTTCCAAGTAATTGGGACTACAGGTGTCCACCCAGCTATTTGTTTTTAGAGATGGGTTCTCACTTTTGCTTAGGCTGGTCTCAAACTCCTGAGCTCAAATAATCCACCCACCTTGGCCTCCCAAAGTACTACGATTACAGGTGTGAGCCACCGCACCCAGCCAATTTTTCTATTTTTAGTAGAAGCAGATTCTCATTCTTGCTCAGGGTGGTCTTGAACACCTAAGCTCAAGCAATTGACCTGCCTTGACCTCCCAGAGTGCTAGGATTACAGGAGTGAGCCATTATACCCTGCCAAACATTTGAATTTTAAAATATTGGGTTAAAGAACCTATTTTCCAAAGAGTGATAAAATTACAATAGGAAATTTCTCTAAGTACTAACTAGTCAAGTTTATTTTTCTGTAAATATCTCTAATGATTAAGAAATAGATTTACATTACATGACCCAAAATTTTGATCAAGTTTTTCATTTAGTGGATTATAATGCAATCTAATGTAAGAAAGATTTATAAGTCCCATTTTAATTCAACAAATTCAATTGTACAAATGTATTGGTTGGTTTACAACATGTTCAAGCATTAAGCACGAAGGCCAAATGTTTGCAGGGAACCTGACCTTGAGCTTATACAATGGTAAACAGATGGAAGCCTGTACCATGTCTGGAAGAAAAAAAAGGTTTCAGTTGTAAATATCTGTTTTTTTCAAAGGTGGAATATATAATACTTTGTCACAAAAAGAGGGGAAACAAGTTAAGTAAATAAAAATAGTTGAAAGTACTACAATTTTGGCTAGAGAAAGGTGGCAGGGATAGGACTGGCATTGTTATAAAAGATAAAAAGGTAGTAAGTGGGATGGAAGGAAAATAATAATCATTTTCAAACTTCAAGTGGAAAAACTTCCAAAAATATCCAGAAAGAAGACAGGAATTAGGTTTCTATGGAGGGTACCTTGCCTATGCTGGTTCTTCTATCTTGGAGGTCAAAAGGTGAAAAAGCTAGTTGACACTGGAGCTGGGCTCTTTCCCTTCTACACTTTACATGTGAAAAGCTGAAAAAAGGTTGTTCAGTGGACAAGGGATGCTATGGCCTTTTCAACACTTAGCTGAACTGAGGCACAAGAGCAGAATCACTGTAGCAAGAGCTACTGCACCAAGGGAGTAACTTTAAGAGAAATTGGGCAAATAAAGAAAAAACAGGACAACTGCTTTTCACTTAGGAGAATTCTTCATTGGCTAAATTCCTTCTCCATATACCAGTTTTACTTTCTGCCTTATAGAAATGGAAACAGAATCAGTATAATTATCTTTTCTTCTTATGAAGGCACTTTATAAAGCAGGCCAGGATTCTGATCTCAGTTTGAGAGATAACTTTTGGGTGAGGCTCCATGAATGAAAGACTCTAGAAAAAAAGGGGACCTGAGCTTTCTCTTCTACAACATCTATGGAAGGACAGAATTCTGAAACAACTTTGTTTCTGTGCAAAAGAAATGATAAGAGGAAAGAGACCATGTTGCTCAGTTAAAACTGGTTCAAGAATTATTACTACCATCTCAGATGAAAAGAAAGGAGGTTGGGTGGCACCTATAATTCAGTGAGTAGGGCGCCTGCCACATACACCAAGGCCGAGGGGTTCAAACCTGGCCTGGGCCAGCTAAAACAACAATGACAACTGCAACAACAACAAAAATAGCCAGGCATTGTGGCAGCGCTTGTAGTCTCAGCTACTTGAGGCTGAGGCAAAAGAATTGCTTAAGCCCAAGAGTTTGAGGTTGCTGTGAGCTATAATGTCACAGCACTCTATAGAGGGTGACATAGTAAGACCTCTGTCTCAAAAAAAAAAAAAAAAGAATAATAATGATAGAATCTGACTCAGCATTATCTATATGAGGCCTGCTAGCCACTTAAGACATAAAAAGGGTGTTTGGAGGGGCAGGTGGGGGTGGTGGTAGGGTAGACTAGAAAATTTCCCTGAGACTTTCCCTGCAGAGATCAGATTTCTGATTGATGAAGGAAAATAGGGAGTGGTGGTCCTCCTTCTTTCCCTCTCTTAGCATTTATCAAATCCCAGACATACAGACCTGTGTTTCATAATTGCGACAAAACTCCTTGCATATATATTGATGAAAAATACACATGTACACAATTTTAGAGAGCTCATGGAGCCCCTGAAGCCCTAGGAATCCATGAATACCAGGCTATTAATCCCTCTTCCAGATGCATCTAATGGGATGACTGGGCAACAGGACATAGGGTGTAGACTCCCTGTCACTCTAGAGTACAGAGGGACTCATGATTGGGCCCTAAGTCAAATCTCATAGGAACTCACTATCCCCAAAAGCTTTTCCAGAATCTCAAATGAGATAACAAATACATGGTTTTGGATAGCCATGTATAGTCTCTTCTATTTTTATATTGTATATAGCCTGTTCTGAATAAGAAACCTTATGTAGGTTTTGGGGAATAAAGTAATTTCAACAAGAGCATAATGTATACTGAAACAAACAAACAAAAAAATGCTATAGCTATTCTGATATTTAAAATAATTCAAAATCTCTTCAAGTCATCTTCCTCACAAATGAGGGAATTGTATGTCCCAATACTATACTTCTAAGAATATGAATTATACTATTCAATACTGTATGACTTAATACTGTACTTCTAAGAATATGAATTATACTACTTAACACCTATGCTGATGAACAAAAAGTATTTTATCAAACGTCCTTAATTCTCCCAAAATAACATGATGAATTATAACATAATGGTTGAAAACACATACCCCTTTATGAATTTTTTTAGAATACCTGAACATACAGCTTCCCCTTATAATGAGGATGCCATTTTTTGAATTGGGGTAAAGAAATCATGGTTTGTACAATACAGTGAGAAACTTCCTTATTAAGTTACACTCTAATTAGCCAGTTTTCAAAGAATTACAATAAGTTATCATGCATGAATGTAGCCACAAAGAAACTGCTATGGTGTTTTGTTTTGTTTTTCCCCAGACTGGGCATCTCACTCTATTGCTATGGCTAGAGCACAGTGGCATCGTCATAGCTCACTGCAGCCTCAAGTGATCTTCCTACCTTTGTCTCCTGAATAGCTACAACTATGGGCACGTATGTGCCACCATCTACAGCCAATTTTTAAAAATTTTTATAGAGAGGGGGTCTTGGTGTATTGTTCAGGCTGGTCTTGACCTCTTGGCCTCAAGTGATCTTCCAATTCAGCCTCCCAAAGAGCTGGGATTACAGGTGTGAGCCATTGTGCCTAGCCTTGTTATGATGTTTCATCTGTACTTGGCTTTACCTTTATATATTCCCACCACAAAAAATTTGTACTAAGAAAGTAAATTATAAAGCTCCCTATATGGTCAAAAGAACAAAATAAAGGAAGAAATACTTTCATGCAAAGAACAATTCATATAAAGGAAAGTAGATTTATAATGAAATCTAGCACTATCACATAATCTCCTTTAAAGTCATATTGATTTGCTCATAATATTCATTATCATAACTTGAAAGTAGGATGTTTTGGTTTGTTTGTTTTCTGTGTCTAAGTAAAATATTGGACAATCCTTTTTTTTTTTTTTTTTTTTAAAGACAGAGTCTCATTCTTTTGCCCAGGCTAGCGTGCTGTGGCATCAGCCTAGCTCACAGCAACCCTCAAACTCCTGAGTTCAAGTGATCCTCCTGCCTCAGCCTTCCAAATAGCTGGGACTATAGGTGTGCACCACCATGCCCAGCTAATTTTTTATTTTTAGTAGAGGCAGGGTCTCACTCTTGCTCAGGCTGGTCTTGAGGGATCCTGACTTCAAGGGATCCTGCCTTGGTCTCCCAGAGTGTTAGGATTATAGGCATGAGTCACCTTGCCTGACCAGGACAATTCTTACATGTTTGAAATGAAGTCCACTTCTTCATCTCCAAATGTAGTACTTGCTTTTAAGTATCAAAGTATAGCTATTTCATGAAAGAGCTCATTCATTCATTTATAGAGACAGGATCTCCTATGTTGCTCAGTCTAGACTCGAAACTCCTGAGCTCAAGTGATCCTCTTGACTTCAGCTTCCCAAGTAGCTGGAACTACAAGTGTGTGCTACCCAGGTGGTCCTTTTTTTTTTTTTTTAAAGGAGTTTATGTTCTTGAGAGAATGAACTTGTAACTCTTTTCTGTACCTTTCTTTTTTTTTCTCAGTAATGAGAAGCTGTATTGCATTTAAGAATTCAACACTGGCTATATACAATAAGGAAAATATTTCAAATAGAAATACTTCATGTTACCGAGTTTTCTCTTAATATGGCAATATTTAGCAGCTTATGATTCTTTTATCCTTTGGTTCCCAGTGACAAACAATATGATAATAATGCCTCTGGTTTCAGCTCCTCTTGGATGACATTTATTAACAGAGACCTGATGCTTTAGCTGAAATTTGGCAGCCCAAGAAGTGCACCAACTGCTCCAAAGTATCCTTCATGTTCTAGAAACACTGCTTTCAGTTGATCTTTTGACCAATAATCCAGTGCATATGCCAGAAGTTTCACTGAAAGAGTATTGACACGTAAAAAATTTCCAACAAAGACAACTGTTTATTTTCTCATTAACAGCACACAAATGTGCCACAGAACCAATGTTACTGGTGATAGTAACGAAAGTAGCTCTTGCCAGATCTTCTTCACTAATAGATTCTCGCTTCTCTTTATAAATCATATTCCCAAAACTAGATGCTGCAGCCCAACCTGGCAGACCAAATCTTTCATAATCTCCTCCATAAATATCACGGACCAGCTTGTCAGCTTGGGTGCTGTCACCCTTGGATGCCATTGCAAGAGCCTCTTCAGAGCTTTCACAGCCAGTCAATAAACTGCACAGACCCAGAAAGGCACCCCTCCAAGGCTTGTCCCAGTCACTTGTTTATAGTTGTCTTTGGAATGGACTGCTAAAATACTGACTCCTGGGCCAATGTTCACTACCAGGAGTGGATAAGGATCGTGTAGGTTAAAAGACATCTTTTTGTATCACTCGGGTTCTGAGGCATTAGCAAAATGATAGCACTCTGTCCATTGAAACTGACAGAATCTATATACAAGGAGACCTTTACAAGGCAGTCAAGTTCATCTAGTTTGTGCAGGTGGAGGTTTCCAATTGTGGGAAAATCTTTTTCGAATTTGTAAGTACCACTTCCTGTAGTACATAGCGCTGTTTGTAATGTTGAGAAGTTTTTATCTCTTCCCATTAGGATAAAAGTAGGCAGGTCCTGGGTTGGCAATCTGATAAAGTGCAAGTTCCCTCTTCAGACAAAAAGTGTTAAATCCTTCAGTTCAAGGTGTACATCCTGAATGCCAATGGATCCATATGCTACATTAGAAGTCAAATATTTCCGAATACTTTTTAAGCTCTCAACTTCTTGTTCTTCCTCTGCTGTGATATCAATACATTCAAAATATGAGAGCTTTACTAGAGTTCCCTCAATGTCCATGTCAAACCATGGGAAAGCATAGTATTAATAGTAGCTCGCTCCGGTGCCGGGAATATAGGTGATTTTATCTTCTTTTTGTTTATCTGTTTTAAGTTTTTTTTTGTTTGTTTTGTTTTTAACATTCACAATCTTTATTATGGGTGAGAACTTTGCTGCAACTTTGGGAAAAAGTAAAATTACAGTATAGATCCTAGGCCCTGGAGAAGCCTGAAAAGGAGATTGGGAAGGAGGGCACAAGGGTCCACCACCTCCTCAGAAAGGTGCAGAATGAGCCAGGCCTAACCACAAGGCCATGGGCCTCTAAGAAGCTTAGGTCCCACGCCCATTGGCATAAAAAACATTGTGAACTTAAATATATAAATAGAGACCCAGGAAAACCCTTAGGGGTCACATGGCTAAGGCCTTATCTCTTCCTCAGCCACACCGGAAGTCAGAGGCAGGGGAAGTCATCTTTGGAGTATTTTGATTTTTCTTGTTTATGTACAAAAAATCCACAACCCAAAACAAAGTTCTGTCATCTCTGAAACTGCCTATCTCAAGTTCTCCATCTATCTGTGTGGCCAAAGGGAAAAGAATGACCATGAGGAAACAATGGACATAAGAGAAGAAAAAGAGCCATGGGTTGAGGTTTGGGGAAAGAGGGCATCTGAGGGACAAGACAGGGACCCCCTTCTCCAAAAGGCTCTAGACATAGTCAAGGCTGAGGATTTGGACCTTCCTCCACTTCACATCCCATCCCATTTGCCTCCCACTGCCCAAGTTAACATACCCAAAGGAATGTGCCACCATCTAAAGAACATTTCCAAAAATAGACCCTAATGTCCTTAAAAAGAGGTTAAAATATTAACCCTTTGGGTGCTAGCCTTGTTAGGCAGAGAAGAGGCCAGAAGTAAGTGTCCATGAAGGTCTATTCGGCCTTTGGCCAAAACCCCTGTGAGGAGTCAGGGTAGCCAGGGGTCGGGACTCCACAGCATACTTGCTCAGTGTTAGGGGGCAGTGAAGTTTCCATGATCTAAGGAATTCAGTTCAAGGAAATGATGTCTGACCGACAGCCAGTTAAAGAGGAACCTGAGGACAGGGGTCCTCCATGCCCCTCCCTCAAAGCCCCTCCAGGGGCTACAATGTTGTTGACATGGCCAGGAGGGGGTGCTGGAGTGGAACTGCAGTGAAAGCTCCCCAACGTGGGGGCCAATGGGCCCAGAAAGTGGGAAGGGGTCCCCCAGTACTGGAACAAGTGGACAAGGGCATCCTGTTCATCTAACGAGGTGATGACGGAGGAACCATAGTGCTGACTCTCAGTGTGAAGGAAAGAAAATAAATCTAAACCTTGGATGTCCGCTCCCAGTGGGAAGGCAGGTGGATACTCATGGAGTGGGAGACTGGGCAGGAATTCCCCATCCAATGTGCCCATAGCAGGGCTCTGCAGCACCGAGGATGACTGGTGACCAGATGTCAAGACTCCTTTGCTTCCAGGTAGGGCTGGGATTGCAGTGGACGTGACAGAACAGTGCTTGGTCAGAGGCAGATCCTCCTCATCTGATGAGCTTTCTATTGTCAAGTTAATGACTTCAACTTTCTTCTTATTCTCTGATGGATTTCCCTCTTGCACTGGGCTGTACTGGAGGCCATCCAGCCCATACCCTGGCAGGGGGAAAACCTCAGATGCCTCCTTTATGGGTTTCATTGGGCACCAGGATCCATCTTTCATTAACTGAATCTCATCACAGTCTGAATAGGAATTAAAAATCTCCATGAATAAACCATCAATGATGAGATATTCGTAGGGAGCCTTCTTGTCACACACAGGACATGTCCACATTGGCTTCTTCTCATTCATCTGTAGATAAAGGGCAGCATCGAAGCTCTGCAGGTGGGCGCAGGTGAGGGCATGACAAGGGACAGTCAGGCGCATCTTCCCTAGTCAGTGCCCTGGAGTGGTCTGGGTTCCGGATATCCTTTGCTCTGAGCTTTTGTAGAAGGGTCCCTGCAGTCAACTGCCTCACCAGGTACACAGACAAGGAGTAATTCTTAGCTGTACCTGTATGGTATAATTACATTTTGCTCCTGGCAAAACCTCTCTGGATGTAAGGATCTGCTGCACTTGCTGGAGTGTGAGGGCAAAGGTAAAGTGCACTTCTTCAAATCGCTGGCCAGAAGTGGATGCTGAGGACACAAAGTTTCAGTTATTCCCAAGCCCATGCACAGGCAGCCATGGAAGTTGCCCCTACCCTAGGTTGCTGATCCCATAGGTTTAAGCCTAAGAAAGGCTTGGGGAAGAGGCAGAGTCCAGGAAGACTTAAGGTTTCTTGACAGCCTTGATCTTGCATGGCAGCGGCTGAGGGGCGAGGAGCAGCCTCTAGACTGGAGCACAAGGAGAGCAGTGGCGGCGACTCTGGAGGTGGTAGGGCCGCGCTGTAGAGGCCCTGCAGTTCCTCCCCTCAGGCCGGGTGGGGAGGGCCTCTTTTCTGTACCTTTCATGTCTGACAGAATGCCTGGCACTGGATAGGTACTCAGTAAAGACGAGCAAGTTGTTCATTTTGCCAGCAAGTTAGTGATCTGATCTCATGTTACAGCCTTATTTCTTTGACTAACAAAAGGTCCTTGTGTATGGTGGCACCCGTAGCTCAAGCGGTTAAGGTGCCAGCCACATACACTAGAGCTGGTGGGTTCAAATCTGGCCTGGGCCTGCCAAACAATGACAACTACAACCAAAAAATAGCCAGGCCTTGTGGCAGGCACCTGTAGTCCCAGCTACTTGGGAGGCTGAGGCAAGAGAATCGTTTAAGCCCAGGAGTTGGAGGTTGCTGTGAGCTGTGATGCCACAGCACTCTACCCAGGGCGATAGCTTGAGGCTCTGTCTCAAAAAAAGAAAACGAAAAAAAAGGTCCTTGTGTTTTATTTCTCTAGCAGTTTATAGTATATAAAGTATTTTTCCTATATATATTTTACATTCTTAAACGGAAAGCACTGTGTTCTGGTGTTCAAAGCAGAGAGCCTTGGTTGCTCCTAATCTCAAATTCTACCTTGTGCCTTAGCTCCCTGCTACTTTTTCAGCACTTCTCCCATAAATGAAATGAAGAACGATAAATCCTGTCCTTTAAATTTTTAATTAAAGAAGACATTTTTTTCTTCATTTGGTTGACAGAAATTGTGTGAAGGGTGAAAAGTATGAATACATCCTTCAATGATGTTGCCAAATAGCATTCTCTTAATCACAACCTTTTAGATCAAAATCAAATCTTTCAAATTTTTGGTAGCAGTTGACTTCGGTAAACCTATTGTTCTTCTCTGCCTTTTTCTACAGAAAACTAAACACCTCTTTTTTGAGGTCATTAAATGAAAAAAGCCTATTTATTTGCCTTAGAAGCCAATGTATTATTCTATTTTTGGATGTCCAAAATAGGAAAAGACTCATATAAGAACCTTGGGACTTCAGTAACAAAGACGTTCTTATAATTAGAATACAAGGTCCTTCGGAGGGTTTGCATTTGGAGAGGCAGCAAGTTGAATGTAAGTGGCAGTCTATAGGCAGGCCTGGACACAACTTCAAGTTAAGGAAAGCATTTGTGTCAGGAATAATACAATAACAAACGACCAGAAAATGACATAAGGGCAAACCTTTGAAAAGTTAACACACTGCTGGGCATGTTATAAATGCACAGTATCCATTCAAAGTCATCCAAGGAAGGCAAGATAACAGTCAAATGCAACTTGGGAACTCTGGTTGTGTGTGGGTAAATAATGGCATCAGTGAGGATAGGGAGGACAGCAATGAAAGATTCTTAGAGCAGTTGGGGAAAATTAAATACTAGGATTAAAAGTATGAGCCACTGCATCCAGATATTTCCAAGTTTTCAATGGTGCAGTTAAAATATACATCACTCTGGGAGGCCGAGGTGGACAGACCGCTTGAGTAATGGTAAGACTCCTAAACTAAAAATAGCTGGGTGTTGTGGTGGGTGCCTATAGTCTACATTCTCAGGAGCCTGAGGCAAGAGGACTGCTTGAGCCCAAAAGTTTGAGATTGCTGTGAGCTATGACGCCATGGCACTCTACTGAGGGCAACAAAGTGAGCTCTGTCTCAAAAATAAAATAAAATAAAATATACCCCATACAAGTATGGATAAATAAAGCAAAATGTGCTAAGTGCCAGATCAAGATGGAGACTTTAAGCATGTTCATCTTTGGGCTAGGTGTGGTGGTTCATGCCTGTAATTCTAGCACTTTGGGAGGCCATGGCAGAGGAAGGCTTGAGGTCAGGAGTTCAAGACCAGCTGGGGCAACAGCAAGATCTCATTTCTACCAGAAAAAAGAAAAAAAATAGCTAAGTATGGTGTGATACACAGCTATAGTTCCAGTTCCTTGGGAGGATACTTTGAGCCTAGGAGTTTGAGGTTGCAGTTAGCTATGATGATATTATTGTACTCTAGCCCAGGAAATAGAGGTGAGGCTCTGTCTTAGTTGGGGGGGGAAAAAAAAAAAAAGAGTGTTATCGCATTATTCTTTCAACTTTTCTGACGGCTGAAGTTTAAAATTCTCATAATAAAACTTTGAAGGAAAGTAAGGAAAGCCTGATCTTTCTTTTGTGGGTTGCCATCCTGTTACTTATGTCCACACCTGACGAGCAGTCCAAAGAAAACCTGCCAGTCATCCTGAATGCATATTTTCCCTCCTCTCCCACCTGCGCTTAGCTGCCAGATCATGTCAAGGCCACCTCTGAAATAATCTTCCCTCTTATTGCCCTAATTCAGGCTTGTTAACTTTTCTAGTCTGGACTAAGACAACAGCCTCTCAATTGAGTATCTTTCTTCTAGTGTTGCCACTTTGAAATTTCTCACTTGGCCATCTAGATTCACGATTCTTAAGTGTAAATGTATCATAGTATTTTTACCCTTAAATTCTTTCATTGTTTCTTCGTTGTCTACACTAAGATGAACTTCTAACTCCTTCACAAGGTTCACAAGGTCATTGTAACAGGGCCCCTGGCTTACCTCCCTAGCTCTATCCCCCGTCATTTATACCTACAACCCAGTGGATGATCCATTCTGAACAACTTAACAGTTCCTGGAATATGCCATAACATTCCTTAGCTTCTGAATCTAGGAATACTATGCTTGGAACACCTTCCTCCTTCTCTGTACTACTGGCAAATTTTTACTTAAATTTCAAGAATTCAAATTTTACCAGCTCTGGGAAGTCTTCCCTGAACTCTCCAAGCACAGTTAAGTGATCCCTATTTCATAGCCCCAAAGCACACCTCTTATATATTTTTCTTATAATATTTATCACACTACCATAAGATACTGTATACAACTCAACTTTTTCTCCAGTAGAAAAGAGACCAGGAAGGCAGGTACTTGGCTCTTTCTATCTGTATCTCTCACATTCAGCACAATGCTTGCCACTGTGTCTAACAAATGTCTGATGGGTTTTAGCACTATATACTGTAAAGGTGCCAATGTTTTTTAGTGCTATAAACTTACTACAGCTGGTGAGGGAACATGAATGCTTGGGACAGATCGAGGTCGCACGTGATTGGCCAAATGGCAAAGAACAACACCATCTGTTAGAGCTGCTCCAAGATCACAAGGAAGAGATACTTTCAACCGGTACTCAATATGCTAAAAGAATAGAAAAATGAATAATATATTAACTGAAGAGTGACTGATACATAGGACATAATGGAGTTACAATAAAATATAGTTAACTAGAAAGTAAGATAAAAAGTAAAAAAACACCACAGTATCTATTTTATCTCTCTATCCTAAGTCAATAATAGTAAGATCCAATATATATGTATGGCAGCCAGGCCACAGAGGTGCAAAGTACAACAAAAATTAATTTACAATATTCTGATTTAAAAAATCTGAATTCTCTTTCAATTCTGAAATAAGATAGCCAATCACTTACTGTAAACATGTAAGTGTAATATGTATATGCATACATGCATATAAATTATTAGTACTATTATAAGATTTCTTTATAACAAGAGGTGAAAGGAAAGGAAGAAAATTTTAACGAGTAGGGCCAGAAATTGAGCTTTATTCATTACAGAATAAGTCATCTCACTGTCTAAGTAAACAGCTGAAAACAATCTTCTCATAGCAAAATTTATTTTACATTTATCACAAAACACGGCATACATGGACACTTGTTGATTCTATTAAAAATTACCTGTCAAATGAAGACATGATTAGACGATTATGAACTACAGCAGTATCACTGAAAAAGTGTAATTCCAAGGTAATGTACATACTTTGCGGAGTTGATCTATTAATTCCAGTTCTTCCTCTCTCTGTTTTGAATTCTGTCTTGTTATAGAGTCTGTAGCATCACTGGTAGGTGCAGAAGATGGAAGAAGGGGTGATGCACAACCTAGAAAAATATTAATATGTAAGATAAAAAGTGATTGCCAGTGCTGGGAAAATACCCAGATCTGCCCGATTAGTTTCCTTGCAATATAGTGCTTTCCACTTTCTGGGATTGATTTTTTTTTTTTTTTAGGACACATTAAAATTTGCTTTAATACTTCTTTGGGGGGGAAAAAAACACTTGTAGTGAATGAACAAGAAACATTTTTATGCTATTATTTGTATCTACCATGCCATGAATTCATAGGGGAAGAGGTTCCAGTAGCTCAGGGAGGCA
>CAUYPK010171135.1:0-43556 GCA_963574355.1 Loris lydekkerianus
ATTAATGCAATCATGGGGCACCATACACTGGTTTTATAGACCATTTGACATATTTTAATCACACTGGTTAACATAGTCTTTCTGGAATTTTCTTAGTTATTGTGTTAAGACATTTATATTCTACATTTACTAAGTTTCACAAGTACCCTTGTAAGATGCACCGTAGGTGTAATCCCACCAATCACCCTCCCTTCTCCCTTCCTCCCCTCTCCCCTCCCCTCCCTCTCCCCTTTCCCCATATTCTTAGGTTATAACTGGGCTATAGCTTTCATATGAAAGCCATAAATTAGTTTCATAGTAGGGCAAATAGTTTTTCTTCCATTCTTGAGATACTTTACTAAGTATCTATAGCTTTCATACGAAAGCCATAAATTAGTTTCATAGTAGGGCTAATAGTTTTTCTTCCATTCTTGAGATACTTTACTAAGAAGAAATGTTCTAGCTCCATCTATGTAAACATGAAATAGATAAAGTCTCCATCTTTCTTTAAAGCTGCATAATATTCCATGGTGTACATATACCACAATTTATTAATCCATTCGTGGATCAACTTAAGACATGAAACTATAAAAATACTAGAAGAAAGTGCAGGGAAAACTCTTGAAGAAATCAGTCTGGGTGAATATTTTATGAGGAGGATCCCCTGGGCAATTGAAGCAGCTTCAAAAATACACTACTGGGACCTGATCAAACTAAAAAGCTTCTGCACAGCCGAGAACACAATAAGTAAAGCAAGCAGACAGCCCTCAGAATGGGAGAAGATATTTGCAGATTATGTCTCCAACAAAGGTTTAATAAATATTAATAGAATTCACAGAGAACTCAAACGTATAAGGAAGAAAAGAACAAGTGATCCCATCGCAGGCTGGGCAAGAGACTTGAAGAGAAACTTATCTGAAGAAGACAGGCACACGGCATACAGACATATGAAAAAATGCTTATCATCTTTAATCATCAGAGAACTGCAAATCAAAAATACTTTGAGATATCATCTAACTCCAGTAAGATTAGATCATATCAAAAAATCACAAGACCAGAGATGTTGGCGTGGATGTGGAAAAAAGGGAACACTTCTACACTGCTGGTGGGAATGCAATTAATACATTCCTTTTGGAAAGAAAAACTTTTTAACCTTATGTTCAAGGTTTTATTCCTGTTTTATTCAAGTCTGTCTTTCTGTAGTTAGTTCTTTTTTTATCTTCCTGTGTAAACTGCTATATTGGTTTCCTTACCATATAAGTTCTTATGATCTTACCCAAGCTTTTTGCTCTTGTTTTCCAAAGACTCCTGCCAAGTCATGCTATCCTTTTAAGGCGCAGCTAAAATATAAAAACCTAAAGAGATAATAAAGTTTAAATAAAGCAATTTGTGTCATAGTCACTGGGTTTGCACTCTACCATTTACTACTCACATAAACTTAGATAAATCAGTTATTGCATATGATGGCTTGTAAGATGTACCCAAATTGTGCAAGGTGGCCTTGAGATAAAGTAAACAAAATTTAAAAACTGTTTCATGGTACATGTTTTGAATTTTCCTTATTAAATAGTAATATGTAAAATGAATAATTTAATCTATTGCAAAAACATTATACAGGAATCTGGTAGGAAATTGCAATTTATGAATATACAATATTTCACCAAACTCACATATTATGAATATATATAGCTTAAAGATAAATACGTCAATACGAATGAATATTGACACATAGCCACAGCAAAACACTAGTGGAAAATGGACTTTCTCTGTAACATACATACAGACACAAACACTCAGAAACAAATACACAAAAGGTACTACAATTGTACACATATTTTAAGAAAAAAAAAAAACTGTATTAAATTTGTAATACTCAAGTCACTTTTGACTTCCGCAATTGCAAGAGGTGCTCAATGTGACTTATACCAATATTTTGGTTATCAGAATATATTGAGTATTTTTATTTTAGTGCATTTTTTCCTTTCTTAATACATGTCAACTTCTTTCATCACCTTCTGTGTGTGGGTTTACATACATTTATATGGTATATTAGTAAAGTGTTCACTGGTATTGTATTTCTAAAAATATTGATAATTTTGATATAATAATATCTAATGCTACACCTCATAAATCACTAACTCTTGTTGATTTTACTTCTTAAATTATTTTTGTATCTGTTCATTTATCTTCACCACCATTGATCTTATCTTTGTTCAGGAAAACATCATCTCCATTACCTCAACAATCTCTTAACTAGGATATGGATCTCTGCCTTATTCTTCTTTCATGATAATTTTTCAAAACCAAACTGAATCATGATAAGCTACTGCTTAAATCATTTGTCCCAATTGTCCTAAGAATGCTTTTTAAGGTTCTTCACAATCAGACTCCTACTCATGTCTCTAGTTTCATCCCTCTCACCCTTAAACTTTCTGTTTTAATTGTAACCAGAACAGCATTATCTCTCCTGCATCTGGACCTTTGCAAGCAATGATCATAATTGTCCTTAGAACACTCTTCCTTGCTCTTCCCTTTTGTTACCAGCTTAATTTTTATTCCTCCTTTGTATCTCTGCCTTGATAGTGTGTTCCCTTGAGACTTACCCCTGACTCTAGGAACTGGGTTAAATATTTCATTACATAAACTTCCATAGTAGCCACTACTTGCTTCTATTAAAGTACTTATTAAATTATTTCCAGTTATATGTTTGCTTACATCCCTCACTAAACTGTAGCTTCCTGAAGAGCAGCAACCTTGTCTTATGCAATGCATTATCCCCTGAACAGCACAGTACAAGGCACAGAGTTAACATTCAATATTTATTTCTTAAGTGAATAAATAACCTAAGGAGAGAGATTATCCTTCATGAAGTATAACGAACACTTGCAAATTAGGTTTGGGACTTTGGAAAGGCATAGTTTTCAGTCCTCTCTTCATGATTTAGAGACTAGTTTTTCACTGTATTTTTCTAAGTGCATATTTTTTCCCCACATTATCTCTGTTATGCAACCACATACGAAGAGTCAGTAAATAGAGACCAAGTCAGTGATGTTCCTTGGGCCTGTCTAAAAAGCACTCACATCATGGGCATTGTCTCTAACACATTCCTTTCCCTTCCATCTTGCCTACCCTCAACTAGTACAATTCAACTTATTAAAATGGATAGTTGCTTTTTGTTTGTTTGTTTGTTTGTTTTGAGAATGCTGGGAAATGGTATGTTACTATAGAAACATGATAAAGAACCTATACTGAAAACACATCTTCTCATCATTTGTCTTTTAGGGAATACCATTTATGGCTATTTGCCCTTGGCACTAATTTTCTCCCTGTTAAATAGAGATGGTGCACTGCAGTCAATAAATTAGTAACTGTTTCAATCTTTCAATTTGGGGACAGTCTTTTATAATGTGGCTATACATAGACTCATGCCAAGAGGATGAGGTCATGTTGCATGGACATATTAATTTTGTTATTCAAATCATTTTCTTCCTTAGCCAGGGACTACAAGTCATTTAGTTCTTGGCATATACTACCCTGTTTGGTTGTTGATTTTATTTTATGCTATGTCTCATCATTTTACCAACTACACTGTAAAACTTTCAAGGGCAATGAGCGAGTCTTATGCTTTTCACACAATGATCTCTTGATAAATGTTTGATGATGAAGATTATGTATTATACATTATATTATTCGATACAATAGTAAACACAAATGTTACCATTTGTTAAAAACATGGCATATGCTTAAATACATAGATGCATGACTTT
The DNA here is from genome assembly GCA_963574355.1 of Loris lydekkerianus. NCBI lineage: Eukaryota > Metazoa > Chordata > Mammalia > Primates > Lorisidae > Loris > Loris lydekkerianus. The sequence continues at coordinate 3,747 of CAUYPK010171135.1, forward strand.
GTTTCAGCCTCAGCATAACTCTGTAAGGTTAGTATCATCTATATTTTACAAATAAGAAAGCTGAAGCTTACAGAGTATTTAGTCTTTTCCGGATGCTGAAATACCACAGACTGTGGCTTATAAACAACATAAATTTATTTCTTACAGTTAGGACGGCTGAGAAGTCCTAGATCAAAGCAGTGGTAAATTTAGTGTCTTGTGATGTCCTGTTTCCTGATTCATAGATGGACTTCATCTGGCTATGTCCTTATATGTTTAAAGGGAAAAACATGCTCCAGAGGGCCCTTTTTATAAGAGCACAAATCCTATTTATGAAGGGTTTACCCTCATGGCCTAACCATGAAAGGGCTCACCTTTAAATACAATCGCATTGTAGATTAAGTTTCAACATATAGATTTGGGAAGGAGAGTGCAAATAGTCAGTCCATAGAAGAGAGGACAGTTACTCAGGATCAAGGTCACATATTTGTAGCCAGGATTGAAACCTACATCTATTTCATTTCTAAACTTGTACTCTATTATACTGCCAAGTGGTTGAAAAATATTTTTCCGTGGACCTTTATTAAAGCAAAGTATTACCCAAGCACAGTTCATAAAGATAAATTCAAACTGTTTTCTTCCATAGGAAGTCAAACTTGCTTTTTTTATTACATATCTAATAATGTTATAAGTGTACTCATAACCAAAATAGCAGCATCATACCCCCTAGGTGTGAATTTAGCCATCTTCTCCCCAATTTTCTACCTGCTTGGTTTCCATGGAAATTTACTACATTATATGTACATGGTGCTGATCAATTAGTTCCATTTTAATAGAGAAAACATGTGTTATTTGTTTTTCCATTCTTGTGATACTTCACTTAGAAGAATGGACTCCAGTTCCATCCAGGTTGCTACAAAGGAATCAGTTTACCATTTTTTTTTTTCTTATAGCTAAGTGGTACTCCACAATATACATATGCCACATTTTATTAATCTATTCATGCATCAATGGATGCCTGGGTTGATTCCACATCTTGTTCTTGAAGATTCCTTCTCTCATTTCTCACAGTGACTTGCGTGACATAGGCATAGATTTACCAGGGTTCCAATGTGTAAATTTGTTAAACCTCTCATTCTTACTTGACTCTTCGCCATGACAATTTCATATTTGGATGGTGGAAGAGTTTGCACTGAAATAAATGGTGAGATCACATACTTTTCTTGTCATACTTTCCTTATCTAGAGAAAATGTTTTATGAAGTAGTTTCTATGCAGCTGCTCCAGCCCAGTACTGTAGGCAGCTCATAATAATGGAAATAGCAATGCATGTTTGGTTTCCCTGAGCAGGGTTTTCCAGAAAAAAAAAAAAAATAGATTTGCATTTCTAAGTAATGTAGAATACCTAGGGAAATGATTGAAAATGATAATTCCAGGAAAATAAAATTTGGTGATTACAAAGTTGTGATATAGCATATGGAAAAGCTTATATATGAAGACAAGCTGTTTTCCAAATGAAAACCATCAAATTGACTTCTCTTCCCATTTCAGCCAACAAGAATGTAAATAACGGAATTCAGTTTATGATGTGAGTCTGACACTGAATCTTCTAGGGTAGATTTCTGTTACTTTGAGGGTGATCCAAAGCAAATACAGAAACTATGAGCCAGATGTCAAGGCACAGTCTGGGATCCTGGATCATGACAAAACAAGAACAAGAAATCAAGGATACAGAGTAAAAGTATATCCTTGACAGACAGAAAGATACACCATAATGTCAAAAATCACAAGTTCAGCCTGATTTTTAATCATATTTGCTTTGTGTGTTTTAAAATGGCATTTTTAATCAGGTGATATTATTTATACACAAATGCACATGAAAAGTTCGCTTATTATGACCCACTAGTACAACTTTAGCAGAATTTCTCCACACTTGTTTATTCTTTGCATGATATAAAAAAAAAAAAAAAAAAATTGCAAAAAAAACTAGTCATTGTGACTTGTGCAAAAGGATTCCGAGGTAATAGTAATTAAGGAGAACAGAAGTCATGAGAGTTATAGAAAAGAAGAATACAAGACTGATGAACTTAATGAGTAAAAACACTTAAATACTTAATGAGTATGTGACCACACTGAACATTGTTCTCTTTTAAACATGAGATTATTTTGAGGATGAGCATATGAGGGTTATAAGAAACAAATAACGATTCTTATAGCCTCCAATTGAAGTTATTTTACTGTAACATCTACTGTAGTCCATAAATTTCACCAAGTTACATTGTAAAGCTCAGAATCAATGGAGTAAAAGAGTGTATTGTGATTATAGGGAAGCCCTTGTCATGGGTTGAAGTTATCAACTATGAACAGTGTTTATCACATGACTATTAAAAGATAAACATTGTAAAAAATATTTGTGTATAGCTTTCATAGTTTGCAAATCCAAACTGAATTTTTTTTCTCTTTGTCATACTGATTTTTTAAATTAAATCATAGCTGTGTACATTAATGAAATTATGGGGTACAATGTAATGGTTTTATATACCATTTGAAATATTTTCATCAAACCAATTAACATAGCGTTCGCCACATTTTCTTAGTTACTGTGTTAAGATATTTAAACTCTACATAGTAAATTTAACATGTACCCTAGTAAAATGCACTGTAGTTGTGTTCCCACCAATTACCCCCCCACCCTACCCCCTCCCCTTCCCTCCCTCTCCTCTTTCCCCTTCTTCTTCGGCTATAGTTGGGTTATATGAAAGCTATAAATTGGTTTCATAGTAGGGCTGAGTACATTGGATACTTTTTCTTCCATTCTTGAGATACTTTGCTGAGAAGAATATGTTCCAGCTCCATCCATGTAAACGTGAAAGAGGTAAAGTCTCCATCTTTCTTTAAGGCTGCATAATATTCCATGGTGTACATACACCACAATTTATTGATCCATTTATGAGTCGAGGGGCCAAACTGAATTTTGATGGACAACACAACTCCCATCTTCTATTCCTCAATATTATACATTAAAATAAAATTTAGAGATTTGGTTCTGAATTTTGGCAAGAATATTTTTTCTCTACAAGTTTGCTTATTGACCTGATTTACATAAATTCTGGAATATAATAAATGAAAAGCATATTCAAGTAACTATTTCTATGTTTCTGTTTCTTTAATTGTAATTAATTTCACTATTTGAAAAAAATTATTTACCTACCTAATTATTTTTATGTCAGACCATCACATGTATTTTAGAACTTACAGCAACACAAGTTTCAGAGAAATTCATTCTGATTAACAATGCCATACCTGAAAATATTTCTGGAAGTTTAAAATAATAATGAATCCACAGAAAGAGTCTTATTTGAACTATCCCCTCAGTATTTAATGTAAAATAATGTACTCTGAAAGAATGAACTCTTAATAAAAATACTCAATGAAGAAGTATGTCTCTTGAATAAAATTAATGATATATTTGCCAATCCCTTCTTGAAAGCACTTTTATAAATGCTAGTTGTTGTCATCAGTTTTCTTATTGCAAAGGCCATATTGGATGCCAAAAGATTTATATGCTATCAAGATAGAGCCTAAAAGCACTTCAAGGTCAATACAATTCTATCTTTTTCTAAAAGACATTGTGGAGTAGACAATTTTTGTTCCGCTGTGCAAGCACTTTATTAGATAATCTCCTTTAAGCTTCACCACTTTCCTAAGAGGTAGATCACATTATTGCCATTTTACAATAAGTAAAATAAGGCATAAAGGACTTCTCAAATTTCATATTAATATGAAGGTACAAACAATACTAACATATATCCCAGGGACTAGAGTGTGGGAAAAATACATTAATCATTCCATCCCTTTTGAGATACGGACAAACAAGACTTGCAAATGAGCTTCTTTTACAAACTTGCTATGTGACTTTGGGTCAGTCACTATCACCATGGAACACAGTTTTTTCATTCCTGCTTTGACATCAGAGCACTTCCAACAATTGAAGAAATCTCAGTTTCCTTACAATGAAATAAAAATAATGTTGCTATCCTCCTCATGAGTCTGTTGTGATGTTTACAATAAATAAAAAGTGTATGTGAAAACTCTTACTTAAAACTGTAAGGCACTATATTAATACTGAAAGGAATTTCAGCTTACTTTTGAAAATTGTCAGAAAAACATGAGTTAATTTATGTCAGTGAATGAGTTGGTAATGATAAATATAACTTTTCCTACTCTTCCCATTTGTGCCTTCATCATTGCATTTGCTACAATCTGCCATCCAGTGCAGATATTTATGTTTCTGTCTCACCCACTAGATTCTGAGTATTGAAGGTCTTAAGCCATTTTATTGTACCTCTTTGTTGCTTGCAATGCTTATGGCATATGGTGGATCCTCACTACATTGAATTATGATGTGCCAAACACTTGTCTAAGCATTATACATGCACACACACACATACACATGCACACACACATACCCACCACATACACATTTAATCTTCAAATTGTCAAATAAGAATGATAAAAGCTTGGGTGAATTCACTGGCATTGAGGATACAATATAATGATAAATTTAAGAGGATGAGTAAACAGGGCTTCTTAACAGTTATCTTAAATATACTACCAAATTCAAGGCAATAGTTTGGATAATATTTTATTCAAGGATCACTGAGAATTTATTATCTTTGACAGTTTTACTCTCAGTCCTCCATTGATTTAGAATTAGCAAAGTTATAACAAACTTGTTACCTAAATTAGATGGATCATCAAAAGTTCCTGGCCAATTTACTGCTTTGTCTATTGGTTACCAAATTTTGCTGATTTTTTTCTTAATTATCTGCATAGAAAAAACTGCTTTAAGACATCCTGGTAGCATAGCTACCGTGACAATCCACTAATGGTGGAAACGCAACAGACAGTACAAAGAACATGAATCATTGCTCGTATTTTTTATGAACAAAAGTTATATAATTGTAATCATAATTTTTTAATTTCCTGTGTATTATTCATATTGTGGTGGATAACTATTGAACTGCCTTAAAAAAAAAAAAAAAAAATAAGAACACCCTGAGATATCATCTACCTCCAGTGAGAATGGCCCACATCACAAAATCTCAAAACTGCAGATGCTGGCATGGATGTGGAGAGAAGGAAACACTTTTACACTGCTGGTGGGACTGCAAACTAACACAACCTTTTTGGAAGGAAGTATGGAGAACCCTCAAAGAACTCAAGCTAGACCTCCCATTTGATCCTGCAATCCCATTACTGGGCATCCCCTCAGAGGAAAAAAAGTCTTTTACCTTAAGGACACCTGCACTAGACTGTTTATCACAGATCAATTTACAATAGCCATACTGTGGAAACAGCCTAAATGCCCACCAATCCAGGAATGGATTAACAGGCTGTGGTATCTGTATACCATGGAATACTATACAGCCATCAAAAGATGGAGACTTTACATCCTTTGTATTAACCTGAGTGGAAGTGGAACACATTATTCTTAGTAAAGAATCAAAAGAATGGAGAAGCATGAATTCTATGTACTCAATTCTCATACAAGAACAGTTGATGATCTAGTACATGGTGGGGGGTGGGGGAAGGGGAGAAAAAAGAGAGGGAAGGAGGAAGGGGGTTGGGGAGTCATGGTGTGTGACACACCTTTTGGGGCTGAGACACAATTATTAAGAGGGATTTTCCATAACAAATGCAATCCATGTAAACTAGTTCTTTGTACCCTAAATGAATACCCAACAATAAAAAATAATAATTTTTAAAAATTAAAATAAATTTAAATAAATTCAAATTCTGAAAATTCTTAGAATTTAAACTCTAGATTTATGAAATGTGACTTTAAAAATAAGATGATTGATTTCACAATGTGAAGACTTGAATTCACCCATCCAGTTAAGTGTTATCCTCTTCCAAGTGATTTACATAGGAGAATATAATTATGATCATAATATTATAATCATTATTTCAGTGATGATGCTACTGCACAAATAATTTGTGAAGCTTCACTCTTCAACCTAACTTTGGAGCTTGTATCTCATTTATTTATCCATGAAACAGTAATTTAGCATCTTCTATGTGCCAGTAACCCTTTTCATATCACTCACATCAGTTGTAGATGAATATGATTTTTAAAAATAAAACCAAATGTAACTTGAAATTACTTTAACAAAAGTAAAATTAACAAATACTTTGGTTTAAAACAAGGTGCAATAATTGGTAAGAAGCTCAATAAAATCCCAAATGATAAATTCCAAATGTTCTCTGAGCACTTGCAGTAATATTGGAATAAGTGTTATTTTAAGGCAACATCTTTGTTGTATGTATAATATTTGGTATATATTAAAATTAGAATATTTAATTTGCATAGAAAGAATGTCTACATTCTTATATGTGTACCGATGAGTTTTAAACTATTTTATATCCTCTGTTTATGTTTTACAGTGTATTTTTGCTTCATAAAATTAAATCAGTATCTATTATTTCTGGTCATATATTTTGTTCATGTTAATATATACCAAATTCTAGAAATTTCATCAAATTTATAATGCAAAGCGTAGTCATTTGTTGAAGACTTCCTAGCCTATAAAATCCTTGCAAAGGGTTTCTCTGTCAAACTAATGCTATGCCATTTGCAAACCAAATTAATGTGATAAAAAAAGCTTCGGAATTATATTTTTAATTCCACTAATTTAAAATTGGTGCTTCATTCTGCGATGTATACTCTTAACTGGGGCATTTGTTTTATTGCCATTATCCACTGCTAACTTATGACAGGATTGTTTTTGTTGGGTACCTTCTTGCCAGCATGGTTGTTAATCCTCTTTAAATCCTTAAATTATGTTAACACTCTTTTCTCCTGTGAACAGCTGAAAGATGTGATTTGGTTGTCTTTGATTATATTTTTCTTTTCCACATATCAAGTAATTTGTCAATACATCAACACTGAAATGATTAATGGTGTTTGTTGAAACATCAGGAATATTAACAGTCCTGTTAAAATGAGATGGGTTATAAATATTCTCAGAGCTGATCAACGCAGCCTATCATTATGGAAAGAAATCTAGTTGACTGAAGAAAAGGTGCATATTTTTGTCAAACATCAACGGGGGTAGAATGAGTGAGATTGATTTCACTAGAAGCAGAAGGTATCCATTTCCAATTGTAAGAATAAATTTATACTTTAAAAAAAGTTCTAACAGTATAGAGAACATGTATATCTTATGACTAAATGGTGGGCATATTGTGCTTTTGGTTCTTGTCAATTAGAATAACCTGGCTACAAAACTCTCTGGATTTCCTAAAACAATCCAAAAATGTGTGTCAAAGCTCAAGGATGAAAATCTATGTTGAAAGAGAAAGAAGTCAAACAGCATGGATTTGAAACCTGGCCCTGCCATTAACTAGTGTACAAGCTTGAGCAGATGTATTTCACCAACATGCACTTCAGCTTCATCATCTATAAAAAAAAATAATATTAATAATAACTTCATCACAGCATTGTTGTGTGGATTGCATGAGTTCATACACGTAAACACTTAGAACAATACCTGACATATAGTGAGTGCCCTTACTAATAAGCATTAAAATCATTTTGGTTTTAGATAAAGAAAATGATTATGATTTTTCTTTTCATAACTACTGCTAAAAAGTGTCCTTTATTTTATGTGTTTTTATTGGTAGTCTTATATGTATGTTTTGAATAGAGATTTTTTTAAAATTTTAATGAAAAGGGGTGGCACCTGTGGCTCAGGAGTAGGGTGCCAGCCCCATATACTGGGGGTGGTGGGTTCCAGCCTGGCCCCAGCCAAAACTGCAAAAAAAAAAAAAAATAAATAATGATTAATGATAAGTTTGTTTGGCTGACTTATAAATTCCCTTCAAATTCTGATATATGATGATACTTTAATACTTTGAAAATATCGTGACCACATGTACTGCTGGAGTAATTAACCTATTATTAAACGTAATTATAATAATCAATAAAAATACAAACTCCTGAAAATAGGTTCATAAACTACCTACAATTTCTGGGCACTTTAGCAAATATGTTAAGACAGAGTTTTGCTTGCACAATGCAAATCAATATATAGTGTGAAAGGACACACATGTTCACTGTGCGTTAAAACCATGTTGAAGAACTGGAACAATTATAAACTTGTAAATATTTAATTCTTCTGCAAAAATATGGCATTCTATAACTAAAGTATCTTTTAAAGCAAAACAAAATAAATATGCATTTATTTTGGTATAAAAATACAAAACTACTTACTTTCAGAAAACAAAATTAAGACAATTATTTATTTGCCATATAATGTATTCTAAATACTTGGAATTTGGTAGCAATTCAATGTAAGCTTGAAAATGATCACACCTGAATACTAAAGTTCTAACTACTTCTTATATGTTTCCTTCTCTTTATCAATTCCCCAAACCACAAATAACATGATTTATCTTCTTGGAGTAAGCAGACAGAAATAATTATTTTTGGATTCAAATTACCAATAATAGTGCTTACTAGTTATATGACATTGGCAATTTATTTCTCTGTATTCTGGTTAGCATATATTTCAAATGAGATGAATATTCATCTTATAGATATTTTTAAGTATTAATTAAGATAATATAAAATTTGGCATAGTGGCTCATGCCTGTAATCCCAGCTATGTGGGAAGCTGAGACAGGAGTTTTGCTTGAGTCCAAGAGTTTGACGCTGTCATGAGCTATGATGAAGTCACTGCACTCTAGCCTCGGTAACAGAGTGAGACCCCATTTCTGGAAAAAAATATATAGCATATATATAAAATACTCTGTGAAGCACAATGATAATTCGAAATAAACAGTTAATAGAGAGTATTTCACTAGTGCAAGAGCAAGAAAAGCATTTGGCTTCATTCATGTTGGTGGTTTCTCTATGGGAAGTTTTGACCTGTGAAGAGAGTTCAGCATGATAAAAGGACAACAATGCCCTGCAAGAAGTCTGTGGTATGAAGTCATTAATGCTCTAGTTTCTAACTTCTAGGAGCTGAATTTATACCTAATGAAATTTTTGCTCTATGCATTGCCTAATAAATGTTAAATTTTTACTGAAATGTAAACAGCAATTTTGATGTGCATAAACATATTGTAGATTTGATAGATATGAACATACTGAGAAGTGAGATTTTTATTTGGAGAGAAAGGTATGGAATTGACCATAAATAAGTTTTTGGTGCACTTGATAAATGCGTGAGAACATATTCCTGTCACTGAGGAACCTGGTCAGCGTTGGCCACTGGCAATTTTCTTCGACACCATTGACATTGCAGCATACAATTTGTATGTGATTTTTGGCAAACAAATAGCCACTGGTCACAAGTTCATTTAAAAAAAGAATCAGGGAGAAAATACTTTTTGAAACATTTGGCATGATAACTCTGTGAAAAAATCATAAGAAAGCACACCCAAAATGTGCATGGTCTCCACAAAAAAATATACAATGGCAATGAATCTTTGTAGACACAAGTGCAATCAAGGACAAGGAGCATTGATAAACGGAATGGCTCATACCAAACAAAAAGATGAGTTATGAGACAAGCAGTAAAAAGTTTACCAAAAAAGGTCAGTGCCATCTTTGTCTGTATGGGAGAGATCAGAAATATGTGAAGGCAATGCAGTGAATGCAGCAAATGCATCTGTTCCAGCAACATCTCAAAAGGAGAAAATATGATGAAAAGGACAAGCAGAGAATGTGCAGCCATACAGTAAAAGGAGAAAATATAATGAAAAGAACATATAGAGAATGTGTTAAAATATTCTTAGTTACTTGGAGAATGATATGTAAATATATAGGTTGTTCACATAATTACACTACTATTTATTCTGGGGTCAGTGACTGACTACCCATTGGTATTCATCAGCTATCAAATTGGCATTGGTATGTGACTGCTATGAAGGCTCATGATTCTGCTAGAAAATATGATAGATGAATATTGATATGAATACTGAAATGTTCTTAGTATTGTGGCAGAAACAGAATAGAATGATCACATGGTATTGTAATGTTTAAATAAATGTTTACTTTCCAAATCAGAGAGATCCTTAGAACTGGAAAGGTAAAGGGTAGGGATCATCCTCCCAGACACCTCAACATTAAAAGGATCAATAACAGCACACCTGTAACTCATTTTTTTTATGGTATTAATAGCCTACTGGTTAAGGATCTGCATTTCATTTCTAGATACTTGGATTTAAGATATGATCTTTATACTGGCAATAAAATGTTTCTTTTAAAAAATTTTTGTGATGACCATATTCCCTGCCATATCGATGTCCTATAAAGTTAAAGTGCTTTACATTGTATAAGGTACATAGTCACTATTGGATAAACGATAGCTGTCATTACTGTTGCTATTTGGGAAAAAAGCTATATGCTATATTGTTATTCTCAAAACGGGAGATTGTCAAGAGTTTCTAAATATATTCCTTAAAAATGTCAACAGATTCTTCTGTCTGGATATCATTTGCCTGGTTAGTCAAGCTCCTCCGTTTTGTGTTCAAGGACATAAAACCATATTCATATTCATTGCTCGCATACACATATACACATTCACACATTGTTGAGCAAAATGTGTTTAAAAAAATATGTGCTTTTTATTAAACTTAGTAATTAGTGTTCATAATAACAACTATGGCTAAAATATTTTAGAAAGTCATTAACTTGAATTTAAATTTTTAATTCAAAGAAATCACTTCATATTCATTAAATTATAGTGTTTAACAGATTGTTATGTTTCATTTTGGGAATTAAAAATAGTCTGTGCTTTTGAACAAATTATATAAGAGGGGACAGACAAGATGAAAATATTTGCAATTGTGCTAAATATTTCATTAAAAGTCTCTCCTAGTTATTTATTCATACACTAGTGATTTTTATCATCATGTAATGTATATTTAAGAATATCAATGAATTATGTGGGTAATGATGAATGAGAAATTCCTTTTTTCGCTATCTACAAAATGACAATAATTATATCAAAAGTGAATTTTACACATCTGAATTATGCTTTTCCTCTAGAGTAATATTTGCAGAGCAGCCAGGAATACTTGTGTATATGTTCTCTGTCAGATTATTTAGATAGAAAAATTATGGTGGACAGAGGGAAAGAGGAAGGGGGGAGGGGGTCACGATGTGCGATATACCTCTTCGGGGTAGGACACAATTATAAAAAAGAGACTTTACCTAATTAATTCAATCAGTGTAACCTGGTTTTTTGTACCCTCAGTGAATCCCCAACAATAAAAAAAAAAATTCTCTGAGATAATTCATTTACTTCAAAGGTATTTCAATCTTAGTGATAAAATTGATGACATAAAAATTATACATAAGTTATGGAATAATAGAAATAAATATTTTAAGAAAACATTTTAGGTTTGAATAACAAAAAAAACTAATCTTCTCCAAAAGATGGAATCATAGCATGTAAATTAAATAATCAAATTAAGCATTATGTAGTTTCAGCTAGACCAGAAATCTCAGCCATGACCCTAAACATATATGTAGCTACATAGCTACACAAGTATTTTATAAGGACATCTAATGTCATGGGGAAATGGCAATGGTACACAGTTAAGTGAAAAAGTTTACAGAGTAGGATCTCATACTGTAGATAAAATATAGGACTATAATACATTTAAATAGAGACAACCATGCAAAACCGTGCAATTATGTCAGTTTTCATCTTTGGGTCATTGAACTATAGGCATTTTCTTTCTTAATATTTTTCTCAGTATTAAATTTTTCTCCAGTATTACTTTTATAGCTAGAGGTGAAAGTAATATGTTCAAAGGTTTTTACAGTAGCAATTATATAGAGAAAAACCTGGTATAATATAGTCTGTTACAAGGATATACTGATCCTGTCCCCCAGCATTCAATGCTGGCTTTGTAATGGGGTTCTCTGGCAGTAGAATAATTTAATTCTGCAGTAATAGAAATTGCTTCCATAGGGATTTGTCAGTAATTCTATAATGTCTTGGAGGAAACTTGACAAGATCCTAAAATGAGTTACAGATTTAGGATTTTTACATCTCCATTCTCCACAGTATGAAAATAATGAGTTGCTTACCAGCCTTAAAGACATTCATAAATGTTTCAAATCCTTTCTTAAGTAGAACTGCAACACAGACTACAATGGAAACAATTTGGAGGTAGAATAATCATATCATACCCATTTCACATGTTAATTAACAGCTATGCCTTGATTTAGAAATGGTATAGACAGTTTCAAAGCAATTACAGGTCATATGGATGCGAAATTTTCCTGATGACATATATCTCAGCTTCAGGAGTAAATCAGTCCCTAAGTTATCTTGAATTGTTTCCTTTTAAACAACTTGTTAATTTCATGCTGACCAGTACTATTCTGCCCAAGCAAAAGAACCACATTTATTGTAGCTGATGAACTCTTTCAAGGTGTCTACGGACAAAGTGAGTTATAAACAATTCTCATTTGGAGTATAGGTTTAACATTGGGTTTCTCTCCTGATTTGTAATTAACATTAGAATTATGAGCTTGGCGCTCATAGCTCAATGGTTAGGGCGCTGGCCACATACACCACATATACTGGGGCTGGCAGGTTCGAACTTGGCCTGGGCCTGCTAGACAACAATGACAACTACAACAACAACAGCAACAAAAGCTGGGCATTGTGGCAGGCACCTGTAGTCCCAGCTACTTGGGAGGCTGAGGCAAAAGAATCATTTAAGCCCAAGAGTTTGAGGTTGCTGTGAGCTGTGATGCCCTAGCATTCCACCAAGAGCAACATAGTGAGACTCTGTCTCAAAAAAATAAATAAATAAATAAATAAATTATGCAAATTCATATTTAAAACTGGACATTTAATTTAGCAACAGTCTGTGGAATAGATAGAGTATAGGATTAGAAGCACTGATGACAAGAGTTAGACTCACTCTACGGTAGGACTCTTCAGCCACCAGCCAATTCAGTGATTTTTTTCTGCCAAGATTTGTATGAATGCCCATTAGTGCTCAGTGTACATCTTTCCAAATACTTTCAAAACATCTCTCTAACAATCCATTAAACATATGTGTAGTATTGTCAAATACATTGGGCTATAATATACAGAATATGCTTTCTGCTAATTTTTTATGAAAATTATGGCTTGATTTTTCTATCATAATGTTTCAATCATTCCTGTGTTTCCTTACAATTCCTTTATGATTACCAAGAGTGGCTTGAAACCTTTATCGGCAAGTTCTTTCAATAATTAAAAAAGCAATTTACCATTTAAGGAGCTTAAAGGATAGTAATTTTTCAAGGCAAGTGAGTTTTGGTAATATATAGGTTACAAACAAAAGTTTTGTAACTGTGTTATGGTCCATTATTTCCTTTCCACAGAACACAGTCAACAGTGTCCTTTCTGATTCACCCATGAAAGTTTCAACTTGCTCAGTTTGTTGGTATTGCTGGGAGGGCTTCATTTAATTCTGTCTGTGCATATTCTATATTTCTTGATTTTTCTGTATCTTAAAACTTTCATAATGAGGGTGGTGCCTGTGTCTCAAAGGAGTAGGGTGCTGGCCTCATATACCAGAGGTGACGGGTTCAAACCTGGCCCTGGCCAAAAACTGAAAAAAAGAAAAGAAAAAAAAAAAAAAAAACTTTCATAATGATCCACATGTAAGTAAAGAATTAAAAAAGAAGTCAGAAAATATTTATTGAGTAAATAAAATGGCATAATTACAAAATAAATTAATGTGGCAGGAAATAAATAGGCATTCCCTATGTCATTTTAATTCTGTTCTATAAGAAAAAAAAGGGGGTAAAAGTGAAACAAATCTCCCCTGCTGATAAACCTGAAAGGAGCATTTATTTCCTTAACTAAAGACATATTTTCACAAAAGTAAGAGGCTATATCTACATGCATAAATTTTTATATCCTATAGAATATTGGGAAATTGTTTATACACTTTGTACATCAGTTTTCTTTACCTGTATAATAGAGGAATAATAATAATATATGCTCATAGAGTTGCTCTGATGAATAAGTAAGGCAATTAAATTAAATTATTAAATTATTAAAGCTTCTGACACATATTTTTAGATTTGATTTAAATTCAAATGCAAAAGCATTCCAAGTGGGTTATTTCTTGAATTGAATTTTTCTGATTTTTTTACATGTAATCAAGTATTTTAGCACCTTGATATTTAAATTATTTTATTAAATTCTTATACGATTTCCTATCTACAATACAATATTCTTGAAGGATTACTTATGATTTTGCATATGATTTAGTAGAATACGCTATTTGAAATATTTCCTGAGACTCTTTTGGACACATTTGTAACAAACAACATGTAGAAATGACAAATACTTTGAGGTGATGAATACCCTACATACTCTGACTTGATCATTATGCATTATATGAATGTGACGAAATATCACCTGAACCCCATAAATATGTACACAGAGTATGTATCAATAATATAATTTAGAAAATATGAAAAAGAACGTAGGTTTAACTGTTACAACATTAAAATAATGTTCAAGCAACCCAGGAAGTTTCTTATCAGGTGCTGACAATATACCCCCACTACACAAACTGCTTTCCTTTCTGGATTACGTATATCTGACTGAAAAATGCATCCTTCTTTGTAATGGTAAATATTTCAAAGGAAAAGAACAGAATGCTTCACCATTTCTGAGTGGTTCTTGCATTCCCTTTTAAGGATGTCTGTTGTGAAGATCTCAGCCAGCTTAGCATTGTCTTCTGGTAAACAAAGAGGCAAAGTAAACTCCCATAGCAACACTAATGCAAAATAGAAATTCTAGTTTGGGGTGGTGCTTTGTATTTCAGTCTGTTTGTATGTGTATATATTTTTGTTTCTCTAATTACACTGCCCAAATTGGGGTAATCAAAGATCCTTTCATATTTACTGTTATCTCTCATATCTTCTTGAACAGTATATGAACTCTAACAATAAAGGCTCCAGAAGGAGTTAGTGAATAGCAGGTTGAGAAATTCTCTAGGTTCTGTTACTTATACAAACTTGACTCTGTCAATGTCTACATCTATGGGTAGTTTTTAGCCATCAACTATGCTATGATGAAAATAACCCCTTAAGGTAAAGACTGTAAGTCATAGAAGAAGTGATACTGTGAAATTTCAAGTCAATCTTGTTCTTTCTTTAAAATGTTGATTATGATGTGGGACAAGTAGGAATCTTTTGGGTGAAAATTTACTTCAGTAGATATAGTATTTTTTTTTACTTTCATCAAATCACTTCCATTTTTCTCAGCAATAAAATTTTTGGGTTTTTTTTTTCTTTAAAAAAAAACTTTATTGAAATTAATATGAGGGTACAACATTTAGGTTACATTGTTCTCACTTCCAGGGTAAAGGTCCATTTGTAGAAGAGACCCTAACACAGGGGGCATGTTATACACCCGCACAATGTGCACATTGTAAGATCCCACTCATGCCCTGCCTCCTTCTGCCATATGTCCTCTCCTGCCCCTCTGAACTAGACTATAATAGTGTTTTATTGTTCTTAGGAACATATAATTATTTATGCATTGATTTCATATTAGTATGGAGTACATTGAATATTCCTCTTCCCATTCTTGTACTTTACTAAGAAGAATGTATTTCAACTCCATCCAGGTAAATGCAAGAGATGTAAAGTCATCATCTTTTTTAATGGCTGCATAATATTCCATGCCATACACATACCACAGTTTGTTGATCCACTCATGGGTTGATGGGCACTTAGATTGCTTCCACAACTTGGAAATTAGGAATTGATCTACAATAAACATTCTAGTGCAAATGTCTTTGTGGTAAAATGATTTTTGCTTTTCTGGGTAGATAGCTAGTGTCAAGTGGAAACTCTGCTACTAAATCTTTGAGGATTCTCCATACTTCTCTCCAAAAGGGCTATTTTAATTTGCAATCCCTCCTGCAGTATAGATGTGTTCCCTTCTCTCCACATCCACTCCAGCATCTTGTGTTTTGTGACTGTGATGTGAGCTAATCTCACTAGGATTATGTGATATCTTATAGTGGTTTTTATTTGTATTTCTCTGATGAGTAAAGACAGTTTTTCATGTATTTGTTGGCCATTTTCTGTCATCCTCAGAGAAGTTTCTGTTCAAATCACTTCTCCACATATAGAGAGTGTTGTTTGCAGTTTTCTTACGGTTTAATTTGAGTTCTCTGTGGATTCTAGTTATCAGGCTTTTGTCAGATTCGTGACATGCAAAAATCTTCTCCCACTCTGAAGGCTGTCTATTGGTTTGTTTGCACTTCTATTAGCTGTGCAAAAGCTTTTTAGCTTGATCCAGTCCCTGTTATTTATTTTTGGTGTTGGTGTAATTGCTAGGGGAGTCTTCCTCATGAAGATTTTTCCTAGGCCGATATCTTCCAGTGTTTTCCCTAGACTCTCTTCTAGAATTTTTATTGTCTCATGTCTTAAATTTAAATTTTTTATCCAGTGAGAATCAATTTTTGTCAATGGTGAGGGGTGCGGGTTCAGTTTTAGTTTTCTACATGTGAATAACAAGTTGTCCCAGCGCCATTTGTTAAATGAGGATTCTTTTCCCCCAGTGCATATTTTCGTTAGGCTTATTGAAGATTGAATGACAATATGTGGCTGGGTTCATCTCTAGATTCTCTATCCTATTCCATAGATCTGTGTCTCTATTTTTGTTCCAGTACCATGCTGTTTTGATCACTATAACTCTATATAACAATATAACCTGAAGTCTGGCAATGTGATACCTCCAGAATTGTTTTTATTTCTAAGAACTGTATTTGCTATTCGGGATTTTTTCTGGTTCCATATGAGTCAAAGTACTGTTTTTTCAAGATCTTTAAAGTATG
Organism: Loris lydekkerianus; assembly: GCA_963574355.1. Classification (NCBI taxonomy): domain Eukaryota; kingdom Metazoa; phylum Chordata; class Mammalia; order Primates; family Lorisidae; genus Loris; species Loris lydekkerianus. The sequence goes on from CAUYPK010171135.1 coordinate 20,612, forward strand.
ACACTGGTGCTTTGATGGGGATAGCATTAAATTTATAAATTCTTTGGGATAGTATGGACATTTAAAAATGTTGATTCTTTCCAGCCACAAGCATGATATGTTCTTCCTTTTGTTGACATCTTCTGCTATTTCCTTTCTCAAAGTTTCATAATTCTCTTAATATAGATCATTTACATTTTTTGTTAGATATAGTCCCAGGTATTTCATCTTCTTTGGTGACATTGCAAAAAGAATAGTCTTTAATTTTTGTTCTTAGCTAGACAATTGTTGGCACATACAAAGGCTACTGATTTGTGGGTATTAATTTTATATCCCAAGATGCTGCTATATAATATTCCTTGATCATTTCTAAGAGCTTTGTAGTTGAGTCCACATAGTTTTCCAGGTATAAGATCATTTCGTCTATGAAGAGGGACCTCCTCTGCTCCCATTTGGATTCCTTTGATCTCCTTCTGTTGCCTGATTGTGATGGCTAGAACTTACAACACTATCTTAAATAACAGTGGAGACAGTGGGCATCCTTGTCTTGTTCCAGATTTGAGTGAGAATTCTTTCACTTTTACTCCATTCAATATGATATTGGCTGTGGGTTTGCTGTAGATAGCCTCTACCAGCTTAAGGAATGTTCCATCTAAGCCTATTTTCTTGAATGTTTTTATCATGAAAGAATGTTGAATATTTTCAAAAGCCTCTTCTACATCAATTGAAAAAATCATATGGTCTTTGTTTTTCGTTCTAATTATTTGATGTGTAATATTTAAGGATTTGCTTTTATTGAACCATCCTCGCATCTCAGGGGTAAAACCCAATTGATCATGGTATATAACCTTTTTAATGTGTTGTTGCATTCTGTTTGCTAATATCTTATTAAATATTTTGCATTGATATTCATTAATGATATTGGTCTATAGTTTTCTTTTTTTGTTGAGTTCCTTTCCTGATTTGGGGATCAGGATGATATTTTCTTCAGAGAATGTGTTTGGGAAGATTTCTTCCTTCTCTATATTTTGGAAACATTTAATTTGACCTAATTTTCATAGAGTAGACATGTACAACATGTATGTATAAGTACAGTAGGCTTAGTTTCTTAAGTTGACCACCTCTGTATATTGGCCAGTTTGTTACACTCATTTAAATGGTCAGTTTTGCAGAGGTTCTACTGTATTTTCACCACTTAGAAAATTCCACTTGTGTTGCCTTCCAATCAACTCCGGCCCTACACAGGCAATAACTGTCCCAGTAACCACAAATTAACTTGCCTTTCTGAAATATTTATAAATGTAATTATAATACTTTGTGTCTGGCTTTTTTCACTTACCATAATATATTAGGTTTATTCATACTGTTGCATGTATCAAATGTTTATTCTTTGTTTTGTTGAGTATAAATCCATTGTGTGGACATATATAATTTTCTGCTGATTCTCATATTGATGGCTATTTGTATATGTTCAAGTTTTTGCTGTAATGAACAAAACTGCTGTGAATATTCACAAACAAATCTTACTGTTGACATATTTTTGTTTGTCTTAGATAAACATATAGGACTATTGTTCTTGGGTCATAGTGTAGATATTGTCTTTCCCTTTTCAGCTGGTTTCCAAAGTGGTTATACTGTTTTACATCCCACTAGTAATACATGATTTCCAATTTCTCTATAAACTCTACAGTGTTTGGTGTTGCCAATCTCGTCATTGTAGCCATTCAAATGCATGTGTAATGGAAATGCATTTTCCTGATGACTGATGTCAGACATTTTTCTCATGTTATTAGTTGTCATTTGTGTAATATCCTTTCTAAAATGTTTGTTCACATACTTTGCCCAAATACTTACTGTGTTCATAGAGTTTTAGGAATTATTTATATGGTGTAGTGTTTTGTGAGTTATATTTTGAAAATATATTTTCTAGGCTGGTTTACTCATTATGTTAGTATTTTCTTCTGAGGAGCAAGAGATTTTAATTTTGAGAAAGTTCATTATATCGATTTTGTCTTTGTAAGCACTTTCTGGTAGAATAGTTCTCCTTTCCTATGTTTATGGAGCTATAATCATGTGGGTTCTTTTCTGAGTTTTCATTTTACGTCTATGTGTAGGACACTTTGAGTTAATATTTATGAACAGAATATAAGGTATGAGCTGGAGTATCCCAAGTTTATGAATATATTTTCATGTGTTCTTTTTCCGGAGTTTTCATTTTACATATACGTGTGTGATACTTTTCATATTAATTTTTATGCAAAATATAAGATATGAGTTGGAGTTTATATATTTCCATATGGATATCCAGTTATTCCAGCATCATTTATTTAAAGTAATTCCCTTTCTTCATTTAATTTCTTTGGCATATTTGTGAAAAATAAATTGATCATGAATGTTAACCTATTTGCATTCTTTATTCTGTTCCATTGACCTGTTTACTTATCCTCATGCACATGCCACACTGTCTTGATTACTGTACCTTCACAGTAAGTCTTAAAGACAGATAATCAGACAATGTTAGTTTTCCATTATTGTTCTACTTTCTAATATTATCATGGCAATCCCAATCCTTTTGAATTTACATATAATTTTAGAATAAAACTTCTATATTACCAAAAGAAGAGCTTTCTGGGATTTTGACTTGCATTGAATCTATATGTAAATATAGGGAACATTGCAAATTTAAAACTTTTTAAGTATAGACAATCAGACAATGTTAGTTTTCCACCATTGTTCAAATTTTTAATATTATCTTGGCAATCCCAATACTTTTTTTTTCCCCAATACTTTTGAATTTACATATGATTTTAGAATAAAACTCCTATATTATCAAAAGAAATGCCTTCTGGGATTTTAATTTGCATTGAATCTATATATAAATATAGGGAATATTGCAAATTTAAAACTCTTTAAGTATTCTGTTCTGAAAAATACTATATCTTTCCATTTAATTAGGGCTCTTTCATTTCTCAGCAACAGTTTGTGTTCTCAGTGTATAAGTTTTGCACATGTTTACAAATTTTTTTTCTAAATAGCTCTTGATTTTGATGCTATTAGGAATATTTTATTTCATAATTTCATTTTTCAATGTTTTCTAACAACACATGGTTATATTTTTAATATTGACTTTATGTTCATTCTAAGTTCACTTATCAATTCTAGTTAATGTTTTATTACTTCCTTAGAAATTTCCTTATAGGCAAACATATCAACTGTTAATACAGACAAGTTTAATTTTTCCAGTAGAATACACATAATGTTTATTTATTTTCCTATCCTTAGTGCAATGGCTGTGACCATAGTAATAAGGTTGAATAGAAGAGGCAATAACATATGTTCTTTACTTTTTCCCAATCTTAGAGGGAATGTATTCTATATTTCACTACTAAGGAAGATGTTAACTATAATTTTATACAAATGCCCTTTATTAGATGGAGGAAGTTTTCTTCCATCCTATTTTGACAAGAGTTTTTAACATGAATGAATGCTAAGTTCTCTAGAATGCTTTTACTGCTTTTATTTAAATAATCATATTTTTCTACTTTATTTAGTTAATATTGTGAGTAGGTGTTATGTAATAAAGATTGATTTTCGTTATTGGAATATTCCGTATTAGATTCTTGCAATAAATTCTATGTGGTCAAAGTGTATGTTTTTTACATTTCTATATTTTATTTACTTATACTTAATAATACTTAAGTATCCACTTTCATTAAGGTTATTGGTCTGTAGTTTGCATTTCTCATAATGTCTTTATCAGACTTTAGAATCAGAGATGTAATAGATTCATAAAATACATTTCAAGTGTTCCTTCCACTTCTATTTTCTAAAATATTTTATGAAAAATGAGTATAATTTTTTTCTTCTTATAAGGAGATTATGATTATATTTAGGCCTAATTCAGTAGTCAAATATAATTTCTGATCTCAAGATCCTTAATCACAACTACAAAGTCTACATTGCCATGTAAGGTAACATTCACCAGCTCTAGGAATTATGGTATGGAAATGTGTGTGAGGGGCATATTAAACTATCATAGGGACATAGTGCCACGTAATGGTCTCTAATTCAGTCTATTTACATTGATATAGAGAATTGTGTTCTGTCCTCACAGAATGTGAGCAGATGCTTCAGATGTCCTCAGCTCTTTCTTTGCCCATTAACTTAATGAAGAGTCAAACTCTACAACTATCATTGTGAATTTGTCTATTTCTCTTTTTAACTTTTTAGTTTTTTCTTTCATGTATTTGAAAGCTCTTTTAGCACATACATTCATATTTGTAACTGTCACTTCTTCCTGATGAATCAATCATTTTATCTTTTTTTTTATTGTTGGGAATTCATAGAGAGTACAGAGAGCAAGGTTACACTGATTGCATTTGTTAGAAAAAATCCTTCTTTTAACTGTGTCCTGCCTCCACGAGGTGTGTCACATGCCATAACCCTTCATCCCCCTCCCTCCTTCCCTCACTACACTCCTATTCCCCTGCCCTCTGCCATGTACTAGGTTATCAATTGTCCTCATATCAGAATTGTGTACATTGTATTCTTGCCTCTCCATTCCTGTGATGCTTTAAAAAGAAGAATGTCTTTCAACTCGATTTAGGTTAATACGAAAGATGTGAAATCTCCATCTTTTTTAGTGGCTGAATAATATTTCATGATATACGTATACCACAGCTTGTTGATCCCATCCTGGATTGGTGGGCATTTAGGTTGTTTTCACAGTTTGGCAATGAGTAACATCCTTATTTTATGATAAGGATGCTTACACTAGACTGTTTGAGCAACGATACATGGTCCAGTGCAACTATCGTTATGATAAAATAATTTTTTTTCTGGTTAAATGCCCAGTAATTGGATTGCAAGATCAAATGGGAGGTCTAGTTTAAGTTCTTAGAGGATTCTCCATACTTTCTTCCAAAGAAGGTGGTATTAGTTTGCAGTGTAATCTAACTAAAATGTAAAAGTGTTCTCCCTATCTCCACATCCACACCAGCATGTGCAGTTTTAAAATTTTGTGATGTGGGCCATTCTTACTGGGGTTAGGTGATATGTTAGGGTAGTTTTGATTTGCATTTCTCTCATAATTTGGGATGATGAGCAATTTTTCATATGTTTGTTAACCATTCCTCTGTTTTCTTTAGAGAAGTTTCTATTCATCTCTCTTGCACACTGATATAAGGGGCTATTGGGTTTTTTTTTATGTTGATTAATTTGAGTTCTCTGTAGGTCCTAGTTGTCAAGCTTTTGTCTGATTCATAAGATGCAAATATCTTTTCCCATTTTGATGGCTATCTATTTGCTTTGTTTGTTGTCTCCTGAACTTTACAAAAGCTATTCAATTTAATTAAGTCTCATTTGTTTATTTGTGTTGTTGTTGATTGCCACTGAAATCTTTTGCATAAAGTCCTTCCCCAGTCCAATAACTTCAAGCGTTTTCCCCACAGTTTTTTGAGGACTTTTATCGTTTAATGCCTTAGATTTAAATCTTTTATTCATCTTGAAATAATTTTATTAAGTGGAGAAAGGTGAGAGCCCCATTTCAGTCTTTTGCAAGTGGTTGTCCAGTTTTTCCAGCACCACTTATTGAATAGGGATTCTTTCCTCCAATTTATGTTTTTGTTTGGTTTATCAAAGATTAGGTGCCTAGAAGATGTTAGTTTCACTTCATGGTTTTTTATTTGGTTCCAGATGTCTACGTCTCTGTTTTTGTGCTAATACCATGTTGTTTTGATCACTATGGCCTAGTAGTACATAAAGTCTGGTAGGACAATGCCCCTGGACTTGTTTTTATTTCTAAAAATTGCCTTGGCTATACAGGTATTTTTTCTGATTCCATATAAAATGTATAATTTTATTTTCCAAACCTTGAATGTATGATGTTGGTGTTGTAATGGGGATTGCATTGAATCTGTAGATTGCTTTGGGAAGTATAGACATTTTAACAATGTTGGTTCTTCCTAGCCATAAGCATGGTATCTTTTTCTATTTATTAATATCTTCTGCTATTTATTTTCTTAGGGTTTTGTAATTTCCCTTATAGAGATTCTTCACTTCTTTTGTAAGGTATATTCTTAGGTACTTCATTTTCTTTGAAGCTACTGTGAAGGGAATTGTGTCCTTGATTACTTCTCATCATGGTTATATTGGCATATACAAAGACTACTAATTTGTAAACATTGATTCTATATAAAGAGACATTGCTGCATTTTTGATCACTTCCAGGAGTTTTGTGGTTAAATCTTTGAGGTTCTCTAAGCATAAGAGCCTATAGTCAGTGAAGAGCAAAAGTTTGACCTCCTCTGTCCCCATTTAGATGCCCTTTATTTCCTTATCTTGCTTGATTGTATTGACTACAACATCCACTACTATGTTGAATAGTAATGGCAACAGAAGACAACCTTGTCTGGCTCCAGTTCTAAGTGGAAAAGTTTTCAATTTTACTCCATTCACTAAAATGTTAGCTGTGAGCTTGTCATAGATAGCTTTGATCAGTTTAAGAAATGTGCCACCTGGGCAGTGCCTGTGGCTCGAGGAGTAGGGTGCCAGCCCCATATATCAAGGATGGAGGGTTCAAACCTGGCCCTGGCCAAAACTGCAAAAAATAAAACAAAAAAAAGAAATGTTCCACCTATGCCTATAGTCTTCAGTGTTCTAATCAGAAAACGATGCTGGATTTTATCGAATGCTTTTTCTGCATCTATTGAGAGGATCATATGGTCTTTATTTTTGCTTATGTTGATACAGTGAATAAAGTTTATGGACTTGTATATGTTAAAAGCAGCCTTACATCCCTGGGTTGAAACCTACTTGATCATGATGTATGACTTTTTTGATGATGAACTATAATCTATTGGCTAGGATTTTGTTGAGAATTTTTGCATCTATATTCATTAGTAAAATTGGTCTGAAGTTCTCCTTTTTAGTTAATTCTTTTCTTTTCTTTTTTTTTAATATACTAAGAACAGTTTTTTGTTTTTTTTTTATAGATAAAAATATGCACCATAGATGTGGCCCAACCCATCACCCTCCCTCCACTGAAACCTCCCCCCTCCCTTCCCCTTCCTTGGTCCTCAGTATCAGGTTGATGTTTGCTTCATTGAACATGTTGGGGAAGAGTCTTTCCTTCTCAATTTTTTGGAATAGTTTATATAGTATGGGTATAAGCTCTTCTTTGAAGGTTTGATAGAATTCTGGTGGTAAGCCATCTAGACCAGGGCATTTTTTTGGTGGGAGGAGACTTTAATTGTTTCTGTGATCTCAGTGCTTGATATTGGTCTTTTCAGAGGATCTATTTCTTCTTGGTTAAGTCTAGGGAAAGATATGATTTTAAATATTGATCCATTTCCTGCATATTGTCACATTTCTAGGCATAGAGTTTCTTGTAATATTCAGAGATAATCTCTTGTATCTCTGTGACATCCCTTTTTTGTTTCTGATTGAGGCTATTAGAGATTTTACTTTTCTGTTTCTAGTTAGTCTGGCCAAAGGTTTATCTGTTTCATTTATTTTTTTCAAAAAAAAAAAAAAACAAGTTTTTTTTTTAATTTTCTGAATGATTTTTCTGGTTTCAATTTCACTAATCACTGATTTATATTTGACTAATTATTTTCTTCTGCTCAGTTTGTGATTACATTGTTTTTCCTTTTCTAATTCCATAAGAAGGTTCATGAGTTTGATGATGTGTTCTATTTCCATTTTCCTATTGTAGGCATCTAGTACAATAAATTCTCCTCTCTGGACTCCTTTTGCTGTATCCCACAGTTTTTGGTAACTTGTGTCTTCACTGTTGCTATGTTTGAGTAATTTACCAATTTCCTCTTTTATCTCTTTCTGAACCCAACTACCTTTGAGCGTAAGCTTAATTTCCATGCTTTTGTGTGGGGATGAACGTTTTTGATGGAGTTTAGTTCCACCTTTATTGCCTTGTAGGCTAAGAAAAGGCAAGGTATTATTTTTATTCCTTTAAGTTTGCTGAGATTTGATTTGTATCCTAGAATTTGATCTATTCTGTCAGTAAGTTGACAAGAAAAATGTATATTATTTTGCTTTGGGATAGCATGTTCTGTATATGTCTATTAATCCCATTTGTTCTAGGATTTAAATCCTTTGAATCTTTGTTTAGTTTTTTTTTAGAGGATCTGTTCACTTCCATCAGAGGGGTGTTAAAGTCCCTGGCTATGGTGGTGTTATGGGATATCATATTGCTCAGACTTCCCAAGGTCTAGTTCATAAATATGAAAGCATTTAAGTTAGGGACATAAATATTTTTTTTTCTATTTTCTTTTTTTTTTTTCTTTTTTTCTCTTAACATTTTTTTTTCTTAAATTATAACTGTGTACATTAATGCATATGTGAGGTACAATGTGCTGATTTTATATATAATTTGAAATGCTTACATCAAACTGATTACCATAGCCTTCACCCCCACTTACTTAATTATTGTGTTAAGACATTTACACTGTACTCTTAATAGATTTTATTGCAAGGGTACATAAATATTTAAAATTGACATGTCTTCTTCTTGTATTGTTCCTTTGACCAGCATGAAGTTACCATCTTTGTCTTTTTTAACTTTAATTCCTTTGAAAACATTTGTGTTTGAGAATAAGATTGCAACCCCTTCTTTGTTCTGATTTCCATTTGCTTGCAATACTGGTTTCCATCCCTTAACCCTGAATCTTGATTCATCCTTCAAGGATTAGTGATAATGTTAGATTATTTCAGATAAAATGTTTGAATATTCCATTAGTATAATTCTGTTTACTGCTCCCTCCTTGTCCTTAACAGGACAAGTGTATAATTTTGCCTAAGTTTTTGGTTTTTTTTTTTTCACCGAAACACACGACAGCTTTATTGTTTCAATAGACTCAAAAAATTACATTACCAAACACTTCAGAGGCCATGGCCCAGAGTCAGTCAGGCTGGACACAATGGTTTCTTCCTCACAGAGAAAGGAGGGCACCTGCGAAGCTCCAGGATAGGAGTGGGGAGGCATAGGTGACAGCTATGTTCTCAATGGCAGACATCAGCAAAAGAGTTGGAAGCATGGGTGCACCGTGGAGGGATGAAGTAGGGTGGAGGGAGGGCAGGCTCAAAAGTTGCCATAGAGAAGTGTGCGCTGCATACAAGGCTGGATCTAGCCCCGCTATAGCATGAGCTGCAGCACCTTGTACACAGCATGCTTTGGGTATTTCTGCTTGGTGAAATCCTGCACAATGCTGTACTTGGACACCAGGAAACCATTGGTAAAGCAGCGCTTCAGCTGCTTCTCGATATGGCTGAGCATCTCCTGGTCCTCCTGGTTGGTGAAACCCTTCACCCCTGACAGGGTGCCAGACAAGGCGGTATCCAATGTGGACACTTGGAACAGCTTCAGAGCCTCCTCCACGTCTGCCTCTGTGGCAAAGGGCTGCAGCTTCATCTTAGTGAGGGACTCAGTGATGTGCATGATAGCCTCCAGCTGTAGCACGGTGATGGGAATGCTGGAATGGTGGTGGATGTCCCTCTTATGCTGACAGGCCCCACTCCACATGATAATATAGTGGTTCTTCAGCTTCTTTGCAGCCCCTGCTGACAGCTGAGGGCCACACTTTGCTCAGCAGTAGGCAATGTACTTTAGCTTGGCCAGGTCAATCTTGCCCTCTATGGCCTGTGTCTTTGTCAGTGGACTCATGTTCAGAGTGATGACGTTTGGCCAGCATCACATCCCTCTCCTCATTGAGCTCGTCCTTGACAATGAAGATCATGTAGAAGCAGGACAAGATGGTGGGCATAAAATTGATGTTGTCCTCTATCTTCACCTCATCCTAGCAACCAAACACTGAATCAGAAGCAGCCAGGACAGAACATCAGGAGTTAAAGGTAGTGGCGATCCCAGCCTTGGTGATGGAGATGGTCTGCTGCTCCATGGCTTCATAAATTGCCATGTGGTCATCTTCTCTCATTCTGTCAAACTCATCAATACAGATGACCCCACCATCAGTCAGGACCATGGCTTTTCCCTCCATGATGAAATTCTGGGATGAGGGGTCCCTCATCACTGAGGCTGTCAGCCTGGCACACTGCTACCTTTCCCAGATGTGTACACCCAATGGGAGAACACTTTTCCACAAATTTCAGAAGCTGGGACTTGGCCATCCCAGGGTCCCCAAGCATCAGCAGGTTGATGTCTCCTCCACGAGTAAGCCCATCATGGAGCCTCTTTCAGTAGCCCTCAAAGAGCAAGCAGATGATGGCCTTCTTCTTGTCCATGCCCCCAAAGATGGAGGGGGCAATGCTCTTGGAGATGACCTCATAGACATTGGGGAGGGAAGCTAGGTGATGAAACCCTCCTCCTCCTGTGGGCTCACAGTCTCAGAAAGCTGCTGCCAGAGCCATCTGTGTCCACCTGGATGCCCAAGACATGGATGTAGGAGTTCCAGATGCCCACACCCATCCTATCTTGGCCCCTGTTGGAGGTCAGGCCTATCTTCTTGATGGAGTAGATGCCCATGATGATGACCCTGTTCCCAGGGACAACCTTGTCACACAGGTACCTGTCTCAATAGAGCTGCATGTGTCTGGGTATCTCACCATGGGGCACTGCATCAGGCAACTCCTGCAGCTTCAGGGTCTGGAAGTCCACACACTTGCACTTGTCAGGCATGATAAAATACCGGTCCAGTAGGCGCTTGGGGCACCCAGCCTGATCCATGTTGCACTCCCTGGGCAGGGAGTAGCCCTCCAGGCCCAGGAGCCTGGCAAAATTTGTGAGGGTGTTACAGTAGCTGTAGCACTGGATGGAGATGCAGGTGGCCTTGGCTTGGACTGCAGAGCCCACAGTGATGATGCTGGGGATCTTCAGGTGTGACATCATGTCTGACTTCAGGCTAGAAATACTGGAAGGGCTGGCGTTTTTCAAAGAAATTAAGGGAAATAAAAGCTGCCTTTCATATTCATCCACATATTTAGCATTTCCAATTATCTAGACTTCTTACTTTATATTCAACTTCAACAACTGAATATTAATTAGCCTTAAAAGAGAAGGAAAAACTCCCATACATGACAATATGGATAAACCTTGAGAAACACTGAGTCTCAGATTACACTTAAATAAGATATCTAAAATAATCAATTGTATAATGGTTGTTACCAGGCCTGGTTGCTCAATAGATATAAGGTTTCAGTTATGCAAGATAAGTAAATTTCAGAGATCTTCCATATGACACTTTGTCTGTAGTTTAACAATAATGTATTGTGCAATTAGAAATTGGTTAAGAGAGTAGATTTCATGGTAATTGTTCTTACTTCAGTGAGAAAATAGTTTTCTGTAGGTTCTAGTCAATGCATTAGATTAGAACAAGATAACAAACTGTTATATATTTAAATAAAAGTGAAAATTGTTATAATTTACAGATTATGTATTGACAATATAGAAAAATAGAAAACCAAATGGAATATTTCTGCAATCTAATTAAATATTTCAGTGTAATTTTTATATGCAAGAAAGATTTTTCTTTTTGTAGTTATTGGCTTGGGATGGATTTGAACCCACCACCTCTGCCATATGGGGCCGGTGCCCTACTCCTTTGAGCCATAAGCACCACCCCTGCAAGACAGATTTTAAAAAGTTAATAGTTAAAACTGCCTAAAGCCATGAGGTCCAATATAGTAGCAACTAGCCAAATTTTGCTTACCATAAAACCCTCCATATGTGGTTTGTCAACATTAAAATGTGTTATAACACGAATACTGGACTTTTAATAAGATTTAGTATAAAAATTAAATAACTTTGTAATAATTTGTATAAATTACATGTTGGAGTGACTGTACTTTGATATATTGTGTTAAATAAAATACATAATGGAAAAATTAGATAAAATAAAAGCAAATAGCCAATATAATTATGCATCATTAGAATGATCATGAATAGTTCTTGATATTTACTGTATATGTTTGATTTTTGCCAGGCTCTTACTCAGAACTTCCTGAAGACCTTGGTAAATGTGGTCTGCAGTTTGGGTGACCCCCACTAGAGGGCAATCATAACCTCTGAAGTGCAATTTTCCTTTTGATACAATATTCTTTGTATGGATATACAGGTAACAAATTTATCTAGAGAAAATTGAATATACCAAAACTTCTAGGTTCAATATAAAACAACAAGGTTCTTAGGCACCCTGAAGATATCATATATCCCATACATATGTTGCCCAGACTAATCTCTATGCTGTATTCCTTGTTAAGAATGCAGCCGTATGGTAAGTTAACCTGTTATTACCAGGGGCTTACTTAATTTATGGAATTTTAAGTATCATTGGCAGAGCATTTGATGCTGTTCTAGGATAAATCATAGTAGAGCTTTTTAAATTATTTTTGGAGTTGAACTATGACAGCAAGGCATTTGTGTTCCCTTTATAAATTTAAGCTGGACTTTTTGTGTTAATCAAGTTGGAGTAAGTCCACTACAATATCTATCTCTATCTCTATCTCTATCTCTATCTCTATCTCTATCTCTATCTCTCTCTTTAGAGACAGAGTCTTACTTCTTTGCTCTCAGTAGAATGCGGTGGCATCAAACCTCACAGCAACCTCCAGCTCTTGGGCTTAGGTAATTCTATTACCTAAGCCTCCCCAGTAGCTGGGACCACAGGCACCAACCACAACGCCAGGTATTTTTTGTTGCAGTTTAGCCAGATCCAGGTTTGAACCCGCCACCCTCAGTATATGGTGCCAGCGCCCTACTCACTGAGCCACAGGCACCACCCCAATCTCTCTCTCTTCTCACACATACCCCATTGATTACTACTAAGAAGTATAGACTGAATATAAAAAAGAAAACAGTTACCTAAGTTCTTTGAAAATGAAAGAATAACAGGGTTTTTGGAGAAAGAAATCAAAACATGAAGGGCAAGTATAATGATATCGTCTCTGCTTGTTTTTTTCTTATTTTTCTTTTTTTATTTCTAAGATTTGATGAGTGTTGCAGAACCACAGAAAACTACTATGGACATATTTTTATGGCCTGAAGATAAGAAAAGAAAAAGGAAAGAATGAAAGAAAGGGAGGAAGAAGAAAGGAAGAAAGGAAGGAAGGAAGGAAGGAAGGAAGGAAGGAAGGAAGGAAGGAAGGAAGGAAGGAAGGAAGGAAGGAAGGAAAAGAAAGTGGGAGAAAGAAAGAAAAGAAAGAGAAGGAAAGGAAAGGAAAGGAAAGGAAAGGAAAGGAAAGGAAAGGAAAGGAAAGGAAAGGAAAGGAAAGGAAAGGAAAGGAAAGGAAAGGAAAGGAAAGGAAAAAAGAAAGAAAGAGCTAAAGAGAAAAGGAAAGGAAGGGAAGGGAAGGGAAAGAAGATTCCTTTGAGAACTGTGAAATGGAGAAGAATCATCCATCCTTCTTTTCTCCTTCCCTTCCTTCCTTCTTTGCCAATATTAAGATGTGGTATGGCAGTATTGAAACAGCTTTATGTTTACTGTGGTTTTTATTTCATGGCTCTATGCACTTGTCAAAACTCATGAAGCAAAAAGTGAATTCTGCTGTATGAGTGTGTAAATCATAAATTCAGTTTCTAAAAATCTCAAACTGGCCCTAGATGGTGTGTTGTTTTGAATAGAAAATGAGGTTTTGAATTGAAAATCTTAGGTTTAGTTGGAGTTCTCCTACTCAGCAACCTTGTGATCTTGCATGAATCTCTTAAGCTCCTTGAGCCTCAGTTTCCAATTCTGTGCCTGATTGCATAGAAGTATATTATATATTCTCAGAATACGTTTTCTCTCCCCTCCCCCAAAAAGATTGGGAAGCCAATATTTTTCCTAACTATGACTTTCTCTAATCAGACTTGGCGAACCCTACTAGCTTTCAGCTTCTGCCTATTATACAGTACTGATAGAAAGAATATGAATCCTCATGCCCTGTTTTTAGCCTAAAGTAAATATGACTATAAATTAAGAACCCTAGGCGGGGCTCAGTGGCTCACGCCTGTAATCCTAGCACTCTGGAAAGCCCAGGAAGGAGGATTGATTGAGCTCAGGAGTTTGAGACCAACCTGAGCAAGAGTGAGACCCTGTCTCTACTAAACATAGAAAAACTGAGGCAAGACAATCGATCACTTGAGCCCAAGAGAGCTTGAGATTGCTGTTAGCTATGATGCATGGCAATCTACTCAGAGTGTCAGAGACTCTGTCTCAAAAAAAAATAAAAAAAATCAATTATAAATTAAAAACCATATAGGTACTCTGTTTCCTTTTGATCTCTGGGTGAGTTTTTAAACTAAATTTGTATAGGAAAAGGGCTTATTAAAAACAAACTAAATCTAATGCCAACATATGGCTTACATATGTAAGTTTGTGTCAGTAATGAAGGACTAAATAATCCTGCACTAACAGTGTAAAATAACAGAGTTCTTGGATACTCTGGTGATTATAACAATAATTACTATAATATGATATATCATATATTATAAATAATGTAACATATTAGAACAAATCAAACAGCTTCTCCACACACAAAGGTGGTTGGAGTTAGAAGGGACTTTGATGACTACCTTATCAGTGCTCAAATAATCTTAAAGACATTTTAGTTATATTTATATAGTTCAGTTTATTTCACTTGCTATCCAACAAAAAATTTAATATTTTATGAGTAGAAGTACGGAAAAATTCAGTGGGGAGGAAGATTGCAAAATTTTCACAGCCAGATGTTTGCTCTATTAATGTAATAAATTGATGAATAATTAAACTGAGTTTTGATATACTAATTTATTCAAACAAGTTTGACAGTTGTGTGGTGAAGAAAAAGGAATTATATAAAGTTTGTAAAAGTTCCAAGAAATATAGAAACAGTTTGGGGTTCAGACCTGGACAACATTTTGGCATAGCCTCTTTTTAAACTATCCCTTAGACATGGACACACAAACAAGGATATTTTGTTTTAATATAATATCATCATTTCCTTGAATTCATACAATGCCCTGTTTGTGAACAATTTTTGTACCAAGGATTTCCATCTCAAAAGTGAAAGAGAGATATGCTGCATTATTTTGACCCAAGATAATGTCCATTAGATTTTTCTAATTCAATGATTAAAGAAGGATGCATTTTCTGTGAAATGATATGTTCTCTGAGGAATGTACTTGTGGGCAAAGACAGAGGCCAGAAGGGAATGGCAGCCCAAGCTACATACTCTGTAGCTTTTGGTAATGCTGAAGTTGAGCTTACAGTGTAATACAGTATCTCACTTTTTCTTCATTCTTCCTGGGAAAACATTCTATCATTGGCATTGATGTAATTTCATAATTCTGAAACTGTCTTATAAAAGCTTAGGAGCAAATTGAAGGAATCTCTTCTAAGTTGAATATACTTATAATGATGAGAATTTTCTACTGCAAGGTTATCTACAAGAACATACTGCTAAGATGATGCAGGAATAGTTAATGTATGATGAAGAGTTGAACCCTTGAAGCTGACTACGTTATGGATGGCCAGCCTCAAGTTCTAGAATGGAATCATAGATATTTCCAGGTGGAAGGGATCCTAGATGCCATCTCTAATTCACTCTCCCTTCTAATACAAAAGTATCTGTCTCACAGTGATTGGCTCATAGATATCCAAACATTGCTCCACTCATCTCAGTGATAAAGGTGCTCCCTGACTTAATTTTTTTATGAGGCATCAGACTTCCCATAACAATATTGGAGCAACATGTACCCTACGGGAAGAGCAGTCAATCCTGCTCTAAATCTAAATCCAGCAAGAAAAATAGTTTGAGTCATTTATATAAGTAGTATATTGAAGGTTTAAATTTTATAGAGATTTGGGGAGAATAAGAGAAATAGTTAGAAATTACTATAGCAGCATAATTAACAATAAAATGATGTATGTTTGATCTTTTATGTATTGTTTATATTTTACTCACATTTTGATAACCAGATAATTCCGAACAGGTTATGCCTTGATTTTAAAATACTTCAGTTTGACTTCAAGGATTATCTCACTGATTATTTATTTTTAACCAGTATTTATTCAGTTCTGCATTTTGAAGACTCTGTAATTCAGAGAAAATTGGTTAAACATTTATCATTGCTTATTGAGGGATCATGTTTTAAGTAATTAATTTAACATCTAATATAACTGCACCCAACGATAGAGCACATTCAATTTGACAAATCTCATCATAGACATATAGTCTGACAAACATTATTTAAAACACTGGGCGCGAAACAATCTGGGCATATAATATGATATACGCAAACAACCACTTCTATTCAACACAGTACTGGAAGTCCTAGTCAGAGCCAACAAGCAAGAGAAAGAAATTAAGGATATTCATATCAGGAAAGAGTAGATCAAAGTATCACTTTTTGCTGGTGATTTGGTCTTATATCTAAAAAACTCCAAAGATTCCACCAAGACTCTCCTGTAATTCATAAATAATTTCAACAAACTCATAAGTTACAAAATCAATATTCACAAATCAGTAGCATTATTATACACCAATAACAGTCAAGCTGATAGTCAAATCAAAGACTCAATACCATTCACAATAGCTACAAAGAAAATAAAATACGTAGGAAAACAATTAACTAATAAGATGAAAAGTCTCTACAAAGAGACCTACAAAATACTGAGGAAAGAAATCACAGATTATATAAACAAGTAAAAAAATTTAGTGTTGATACAGAGTTTCCCCACTCAGGCATAGACAGGGACCACACCCATTTTCTACACCTGGATGAGATCTGTCTCATCACAGACCCCATCTCTAGGCACTAACAGGCTCATAAAAAGCAGCCTGACCAGTATTTCATCTGTGCTGCCTCTCCTGGAGCAGGGAGCACACCCTAAACAAGAGGCTGTCCCTCTGGGAGCAGAGAATCACATCTCAGGTGGGACCATATTCCAACACAAGTACATTTTTTGAAATTAACTTCTGCCCACAGACATCTGGCACCAAATGATTCTGACATATTCCAGGAACACATTCCATCTCCCCTACACCCCCACAGTATAGGATAGCAGTATATAAATGCCTAGACAGAAGGCTCAGATGGGCTACCCACTCGGTCTCTTCCTTTGGCTTGCTGAAAGCTCTTTCTTCCATACCTCTCTCTCTTATCATTCTATCTATGAATGAAATCTATCTTTTGCTTACTCTTGGAGTCCCTGGATTCATTCTTCAAATCTCTAAGACCAAACACTTGGGGGAGAGAGAGAGTTTGATTCCAACTACAGTGTCACATTCAAGGATCAGTAAAATCAACATGTTTAAAACGTTCATACGATGCAAAACAATTTAAAGATTCAATTATATAAATAACCATCAAAATAAAAACTTCAGTTTTCACAGATATAGAACAAATAATTCCATGCTTCATTTGTCACCAAAATAGAGGCCAAATAGCCAAAGCAATCTTAAACAAAAGGAACAAATCTGGAGGTATCATGTTGTCAGACTTTAAAACTATTCATGGCATAAGCACAAAAATAGAGATGTCAACCAATGGAATAGACTAGAAAACTCAGATATAAAACTATCCACATATAGCCAATAGATCTTTGACAAATCAGACAACAGAGTGCACTGAGGAAAATAATTCCTATTCAATAAGTGGTTTTGAGAAAATTGGATAACCACATGCAGAAGAATAAAAAGGATCTATATTACTCATCACTCAACAAATATTACTTTAAGATGGATAAAAGACTTGAATGTAAGGCATGAAATCATAAGAAATCTAGAAGAAATTTTTGGAAAAACTCTTCTAGATACTGGCTTACGCAAAGAATTTGTGAGCAAGACTCCAATGGAAATCACACCTACAAAAAAATAAATCAATGAAACTTAATTAAATTAGAAAGCTTCTGCACAACCAAGGAAATAATCAACAGAGCAAATAGACAACCTAAAGAATGGGAGAAAGTGTTTGCAAGCTATATATCTGATGAATGGCTAATAACTAGAAAGTATAAGATACTCTAGCAAATCAGCAATAACCAACGAAATAATTCCATATAAAGTAGGCTAAGTACATAAACAGGAGCTTTTCAAAAGAGGGTAGACAAATGGCCATGAACATATGAAAAATTTTCAACATCACTAATCATCAGAGAAATTCTCATTAAAGATAAAATGTTATACCCCCTTGTCTCCATTACAGTGGCTAGGTAAAGTATCTCAAGAATGGAAAATAAGCACCCCAAGTACTCAATATTAAGTGGAAAATAGTAAATTAATAACTATAATCCCACATGAGAGAAAAACAATTAAATTTAAGAAGGAGGTTGGCATTTGGTAAGTTCCCACCTCATGGGTGTGATGTAGGAGTATATAGCACATCTCTTGGATGAAGGATTAAACTATAACTTGGAGCTTACCTTAAAATGCAAACAATGTAATATAATTCTATGTACCCTCATATTAATTTAAAAAAATGAAAAGCAATAGACATTTGGGTAAATACAGAGGAAAAGGAACACTTATACACTGTTGGTAGGACTGCAAATTAGTACAACCTACAACCGCTATGGAAAACAGTATGAGGATTCCTCAAAGAACTATAAGACCTACCATTTGATTCAGCATCTCACTACTGGGTATTTATCCAAAGGAAAATAAGTCATTTTATCAAAAGGACACCTGCACTCACATGATTACAGCAACACCCTTCACAATTGTAAAGGTATGGAATCAACCCAAGTGTCCATCAATTCATGAGTGGATTAATAAAATATATGTATTCCATGGAATACCACTCAGCTATGAAGAAAGATGACTTAATGTCTTTTGCAAAAATTTGGATAGAACTTGAAACTATTCTCCTATGTGAAGTACCTGAATAAAAGAAACACTACCTATACCAGCTATTGAACTGGAACTAACTGATGAGCACACATGTGCATAAAGGGAAGTAAAACTCAATTAAAATCAAGCATGGGGGAGGGGACATAAGGGGATGGGCAAAAACCTACCTGATGCATAAAATGAACACTCTGGGTGATAGGGACACTTATAACCCTAGTGGAAGCATGTGAAAATTTGTCCATGGAAACAAAAATATTTTCATCCCCATAATACTTTGAAATATAAAGAAAGAAATCACTGGTATGTTGAGCTAGAATTATAGATGAAATTTATGGAAGAATGATAACTGAGATTTCAAAAGAAAGGCCCCAAAACCACTGGTAGATGAATTTTCAGTTAGCATGTTTTAAAATTTTATTAAAGAGCTCTGTTAAGTTAAAAAATGAAATATTTGAAATGACTTGTGTAATATTTTTGTGTCTAGTAAAATTTTGCACATATTTTAGACTGAGAAGTATCATTTTAAAAATATGATGAGTGTCTATCTCAGTAGGACAATAGGACATATAGATTTATTAGAAGTCCCAAGATAAAAGCATTGCTTAAATAACCAAGTTTTTCCCTCATTACATGCCTATTATGGACATAATTTAAGGAGGCAACAAAAATTTTAAGTGGTTACTTAGCAGTTTCATGGGGGAGAGTCCTTATATTTGCTTGTATCTATATAAACCTAGTGGTTTAATATACACAAATGTATTATCTTATAGTTAAAGAGTTCAGAAATATAAAATGAATCAGCAGGGCAGTGTTCATTTTAGAGCCTCTAAGGGAGAATCCATTTTTTTTTTTTTTTTGTCTTTTTCAGCTGTTAGAGGGTATTCACATTCCTTAGTCAATCAACTCTTGTAGATTCGAATCCAGCAGCATATCTTCAAATTCTTCTCTCTTTCTCCTCTCTTTCCTATCCTCTCTTTTTCCCTGTCCCTCTTCTTTTTCTCCCTCTATTCTTTCCTATATCTTCTGTCTTTCTTCTTTCTCTCCTTTACTCCTTCTCTCTCTCATGTATTTCTGTCCTCTCTTTTTCCTCTCTCCTCTCTCCTGACTTCTTCACTCACACCTCTATGCATTCATCATCCCCTCTTTTATTCTCACCCTATTTTATAAACACCCTTGTGATTACATTGGGTCCACTGAGATAATCCAGAGTACTCTCTCCATTTTAAGATTCTTAATGCTAATCACATTGGCAAAGTCTTTCTTTACTGTGTAAGTTAACGTATTCACAAATTCTGGGGATTAGGACAATGGAAACTTTGTGAATCTTTTTTTTATCTACCCTAGTCTCTATCTCCCTGAATGTAAAAGCATAGCCCAGATGAACAAAATGTAGTAGTTGTATGTTTAAAAAACAGTCTATGTTCACCAAAGTAAATGCATTTATAAAAAGTTTTATATGTTTATTTTAGGCCAATTTTTTAAAGAAGTAAAATGTCATGAGTATAATTGTTAGTAATGATTATGCCCTTAAGACTTAATAAGAATAGTTCTACTAAAAGAAGTTTAAAATAGAAATTCCAATAAAATGTTATAAGGTCTTTATGCCCTGAAGTCTTAATAAGAATAGTACTACTAAAAATGTTCAAATTAGAAATTCTACTAAAACGTTACAAGGTCATTCTGTCATTGATTTGCCTATGAAAAACAGGTTTCACAAGCTTGCTTAAACAGTTGTCTGAATTCTGCTCCTCGTATCACTTGTTTTCTACTCTATTTGCTCCAAGTTTGCACAACATTAACAAATATTTGAAGAGTAATTATTTGCTTCAATACATATATATTGAAAATATATGATAGTGCTTCCTATTAGGTAGTATAGTTCTTGAATAATAAACATTTTCTCTGTCAGTGTTCCTTTCTAACTATGCAAATAATATGCTTTTGATGTTTAACTGGTCTTGTATGCTTTATTTGTGCACCATATGGTTTTCATTGATAACTGTAGTCTAATTGGTTTGAATCAAGCAACTGACACAAATATGCAAATATAGTCAGAATAAAAAAAATATTTTGACCACAGTTCCCTCTGCACTATTGATTGAAATACGGATGCTTAAAAATAGTTCTGTAGAGCCAGTCTATTTGAATAGTTTGTAATTACATTTATTCTCAATTGTGCACATTCAGAAGCATGATACTAACAAGGAAAAATGACTGACCAAGTGCATTTATTTAACACAGTACCACCTCTAGAAGAACATTCTGCTTATGATTGTTGCCAGTTAGCACAAAATCAGCATGTTTCTTAATATAGCCACAGTTAAGGATATACTGTTGTATGACAAAATTCTATATTCTTATGCTTATGTTAGATTATATTCTCTGTAAAGTTATTAATTTTAAAGGAACTTTTATTATAAAAAATTTTATTCCTTCTTTGTATGCAGCTTCTTATCATTTCATTTTTACAGACAGCCAAGTGGAGTTGCTTTAATTAAGATCTCTAGCTGATTCCATCCCTTCCTTATTTGCCATCATCCTTTTTGTTTTCCTGCTGACCTTCCACAAGCTGTTCACATTAGATATGAGATGGACCATGTCATCCATGAGCATATTTTCATTTGAAGGGCTGCCAGGACAGCTTTCTGTTGTTCCTTTCTATTAGTTCAAAAGTATCAATGGAACTATACCATCCTCCATTTAGCATTGGTCCCTACCAAAGCCTTTTTTTTTTTTTATTAAATCATAGCTGTGTACATTGATATGATCATGGGGCATCATACACTAGTTTCACAGACCAGTTGACACATTTACATCACACTGGTTAACATAGCATTCCTGGCAATTTCACAGTTATTGTGTTAAGACATTTACATTCCACATTTACTAAGTTTCACATATACCCTTGTAAGACCTTTTATGAAAGCTGAGTCACATTTGATCATTCCTTACATTTATGTCTCACCATTTCCCTTCTCACTGTGGACCCTATCTATCATGCTTGTTAATATTTCACTTGATACTAATCCCAAAGTCTATTTTCCCATGAATATATCTTATGGAACTACACAAGACTAAAAGTTTGAAGAAGAGGGAGTATATTTTCTACTTCATCTATCTCCCCATAGCACATAGCACAAGGCCTTACATGCAATGAGAACTCAACAAATTCTGATGAAAGTCAGCTCATATATAATCACTGAAATAATTCATTCTATCAGTATATACTTAGTCCCTGAGTTCCTGAGTTTTAAGGGGAAATAATTTACTCAGGTCATTGATATACCATTGAAGAACCATCTTCTATAGCCAGTTAATTGGCACCTGAATAATGGTTTTCAATTATTAGGCTGTCTCTAGAATTTCAATATGACTAGAACATATAGAATCTTGTTGAGTTGATTTCCTCCTTTATGTTGATCAGCATAAAAACTTACTATAAAATAAGTACTTATTTATTTGGGAGAAACCTGTGTCTAAGGAAACTCTTAGTGGATTTGTATGTCTTTTGAAATTTTTCCAGCAATGAAGCACAAAGATAAGCAGAGACTGAAAACAATTCAAATATATTAATTTTAGTTAATCTATTTCCAGTTTTTAATAATCCTGAGAAATAACAGTAACACAACCTTGATATTATTGCTTGGCTTTATATCAGCTGTCAAGACGATCTAGAAAACAGAAGTATGAGCACTGTTAAGGTCTGGGTGTTTTGTTTTGTTTTGTTTTGTTTTGTTTGTTTGTTTTCTCTTTAAGAAGAGTAAACTATTCCTCTTTTAAGAAGTGATTCATCAGCAAGCATTTTCGTGACCATTGAATAACTTATTGATTTCTGTTTCCTACAAGTTGTTTCCCCCTAAAATTAGTCATTCTTTCAATGATAAGAGTTTAATATTCATGGTAAAATAACAGATATTGGTAAAGGCTTCTAAAGAAATGGATGGAGCTGGAACATATTCTTCTTAGTAAAGTATCCCAAGAATGGAAGAAAAAGTATCCAATGTACTCACCCCTAATATGAAACTAATTTAGGGCTTTTACATGAATGCTGTAACCCATTTGCAACCTAGGAATAGGGGGAAGGGGGAAAGGGAGGGGAGGGAGGGGGGAGGTGGGTGGAAGGAAGGGGATTGGTGAGAATACACTTGTGGTGCATCTTACAATGGTATATGTGAAACTTAGTAAATGT